>VDFB02257380.1:0-59793 GCA_007258455.2 Sequoia sempervirens | reverse complement strand
GAAACTTTAGTACATTTAAAAATTTATATTATGGCATTTCTTAGTCAAGAAGAAACTATGTCAATAATTTTGTAGATGCAGAAACAGTTTACCTGGAGTATGGGAGTTTAAGAAGGTTCTGTCCTGAGAAAATACAATGGGGATAGCTCTTTTCTTAGTCGGGTGAAAGAAAGCCTTATTGCAGGCACTGATTTAGAGATTTCAAGGTAATCTTGATGGTTGGAAGAGAAAACATCTAAACGTTGCAGGTAGACTACAATCACTGAAAACAGTTCTCCAAGAGCTTCTCATCTTCCATCTTTAAGTTTTGAAGGCCCACAAAGAAACAATAAGCCAGGTGGAAAGGATAATGTGAACTTTCTGATAGTAAAGTAACCAAGATGAGAAGAAATACCCTTTAGTAAAATGAGAGAAAGTTTGATAGCCCATAGAAGAAGGTGTTAACTTGTTAAGGGAAGAAATATGGTCTGCTGAAAGGATACAATCTATGGAGCAGAAGAGCTCCTCTCTCCAGTTGCTAAGAACTTCAGCACATCAAGAACCTTACTATTCTAATTATTGGCTCAAAGCTTTCCTGTGGTTGGGTATAACACATTCTGTAAAGTAAAGGAACAGAACTTGGAGAGATCTGAAGGGTATTGTACTATTATCCCTATAATTGGCTCAAGATGAGCTTATGATTGAACCAGTTTCGTCAAAGAAAATCCCTTAAAGAAAGGGTCAGGTATCCTTAGGTGGATTGGCGTTTCCTTTCTAGCATACAAGACAAGTGCAGGTTATAGGGTCATACAGCATACCCATAGCCACTATTAGTTCCTAAGTGGCATCATTAGAGGATGCTGTGTAAATACAATTAGTGTGTAAATACAATCAATCAAATTGTATTTTTCCAATTTATTGATTGATTGCCAAATTTTTGTTGAGCATTTGTCGATTGTTTGTTTGCTCTTTGTAAAATCCCCTCTCGGAATAAACGAATTTTTTGTGATTATTTCAGTTTGACAACGTGAAAATTTTGTCAAGCATTTGACATTCGCAACATTGGGAATAATACCAAATGGATTTCAAATTGCAAAGATACAATGCAAATAAATTCACCATATAAAGCTCAGAGATTTACACAGCAGAATATCAATACATTCATTCTATTAATGCTACAAACTACAGAGAATTTAATGCATATTTCTGACCTGGGAAATGTTGCTGGACTGTGACAGTCACATACAGATTTGCATCCACTAATAATGAATTTCTGAGCAGAAATAACTTCAGCGAATACCTTGCATTGGACGCAACACTTCCCAGATAATACCTCAACCTCTAAAGATCACTGTTCCATGAATACTTGCAGTGATTAACTCCAAGGAATGGCACACACATTTATCAGATTGGCTGCTGCTAAATACCACGCCACCTGTGCTATGGCGCCAAGGAAACTCCAGTGGCCAGGAATTGAGCTCATGTCTACGGGAAGAGAGGCGGCTCAGTAAAAATAGAAGTCTCACAACCTCCTTTACTCTCAACACTACAATTTCAGACCCCTATGACCCTCCAATGCTAGCTGTCCACCATAAAATGGTCCATCGACCCAACAATGATAGGCAGAATACAAAACCATGCCTCCCACAAACAATATGCTTTCCAAACCAATACTCCTGTAGGTTGACCAGCATAAGAAATAGGTGATAGCTGTATAAGAATATCGATTTCAGCTGCTAATCCTTTGACAGAAAATCGAACTCTAAAATTTGTCTCCAAAGGAGACTTCACAAATCTCCTCAAATCAAACAATCAATCACCAGCTAGGGAGGAATCTTTCACCACCGAAACTGATTTTCCCTAGAAGGTTTTCGTCCTCTAGAGGTTGAGATGAACCAGGTCCAATCTCCAAAACCACAAGGGTTTCAATTAGAGAAATAGAATAAACTAAACATACCAAATGAGCTCACAATTCCCCTTTTTATATGCTTTTTAGGGAACTTTCCAAAAATTCCTTTAAAAAATCACTTTATTAATTTATTACCCCTTTTAACTCCAAAAAGTGATTTATTTCATTTTTAAAACATTTCCGGCATTGAAAGTCACTTTTCAACATCCCAACATTTAAAACTTTTCATCCTAGTTCCAATGAGCTATAACACTAAGGTGCCCCATTAAATATTTTAATAAAAATAACAACCTTAGAGAAATTAATTAAATATAGCTCATTAATACATCCAAATTACGGAAACGGTTGAAAAGCATCGAAATTGAAAACTGACTACGTAGGAGTGATCCCGATGATGAAAGATGAACGAACATGACCGGGTGACTTACTATAAATAGATGCTCCCTCCAAGAATCTTGGAGCCCAAACCGAAAGCTGGAAATAACATCTGAAAGCATCATAGAACTCTAAACCATCTGAGCTCATTGGTGACTTCAAATTACCCCTCTGATCATGCTAACGCAAACCCAAAAGTCATCTCCAACTACAAAGCAAGAGAACCCGAAAATGGGGACATTACACTCTTCAGCATTGCCAAGTAAAAATTATGTGACTTTTCTTGATATCTTCATTTGAAGTTCCTTTCCATGCTCCATGTCTGCCCATACCAACTGCAAACACAAAATTCAGTTATTGGTGGCTCGCTCCAACTCTGACATTTAGTCTTGTTTTAGGGCTGAGAGGATGCATGATGGTCAACCCATCCAAGATGTGAATATGACCTCCATTGGCAGCATTGTCTTCACAGTTCACACTAATAGATGATAAGTGTTTCATTTTCATAATGTTTTGATGATATGTGCTCTTTGAATGATAACTATTGTGTGATAGCATGCTACAAATGAGGCATATAGCCTCATTTAAAGTTGTCACCACTAATTTTCCAGACATTGAGACAGCAAGGATAAAGCCATGCATTTCTATAGCAACCCTTTAACTAAAATATTCATATAAATTGCTCAGATCTGCAATAGTTCAATGAAATCAAATAAAACAAAAAATATTTAGGTTTGAAATACTCATAAAATAAACAGGTTTGGACATATAAACTTGTTGGAGTAGAGTGTTTTATTCAGACATTTAATTCAAAAGATTACATAGATCTACTGCTACAAATTTGCTTATAATCAAGACTGCAATGATTACAAAGATATTCTTATAATGACCAAAAAATATCCAAAACAAAATTGATTCCTCCAAGTTGAAGTGTTGATGCAACCTCTGTATCAAGCCACCCTCTAGAAACCAAAAGGATATTTGTCCTTATAATAGCCAAGCACAAGTGCTCAAATTAATGTTTTGGTGTGTTGGTGCGATAATGCAAGATAATCCAAATTGATGAAATTGCCCACCTTATATAAAGGTTGAAGGCCTATTATGGACCCACTTGTGTTGAGAGTAGTTTAAATGTTTTTAGCCATTTTGCATTCAAATTTGGGCCCATTAATGGCATCCCTAGTCAGCCCTGATGATTAGTGAATTCCTTTGATCGAATGGAAGGGTTTCATGAAAGAGCATGCCAAAAGGTCAAGGTCCTAGGAAACACTTGCTAGTAGATCAAGCAAAGAATACTCCCGAGGTCCAACGCTAGGAGGTCAGGATTCCATGTACCCAAAGATGCAATATTGCAAGGGTCTAGGGGTTCACATACCAAAAGGATGCAATGGTTAGAGAGGTGGGGATCGAGAATTGGTGATACAAAGTGCATGAAGAATCTAATGGCTACTTGATCTCAAATCCAACTTTGAGAAATGAACTTTCCCCTACAATTCAACAATGTACTCACCGATCCTAGGTTTGGGAAACTTTTTTTTTATTGTCTTGCAGCTGAATGCTCTACAACCAATGCACAACTATGTGATATGATCTTTTTCCCTAACAAAGACCAATGATGACTTAAATGGGCTAGAGTTGATGTGGCCCAATTTGAACTACTCCTTGATAAAAATAATCATTTGCTCTGTACACATCCCTAGGTGGACATAAGGAATGGTCATGACAAGCTTAAAGCCTGGTTCCAACTCCATGATGCATTGGAATTCTCTATTGGTTGCCACTCTTGGAGGCACGGTATTGAACACCATGCTATGTTGATGTAGAAACCCCTGTTTCCCCTGACTTCTGAAACTGTGTGTTTTTGACTGTTTTTGTGTATTTTGATTTTTTTGGTGTTTTTGCAAGGATAGAGAAAATTGCGATTTTGAAAGGAAATTGATATAAAATTGCTAATAAATACAACAAGCTCATATCTAACATAAATAAGCTCAGAAACCAATAACTATTGCTTGCATTATTTTTGCCATAGCCATTACAATAAGGTATCACGGATATACAGGCAAGATAAGACAAATATTAATCAAAAGAACCTGATTTGCAGCAAGCTGGGAATGATCTAGAACTGGTACGGCTGCAATAAATGATCCTTTCTCCCTCCGTCCAATGATGCAAAATGATACCAGATGCATAGGCGCCCCAGTTGGTGATGGCAGACTGGCCAAAGAGTAGGCGCTTTGCTCAAGCAATAAAGTACGGCCCTTTGTGAAGGTACGGCCTGGTACGGAAATGTACGGCTTCTAAAACAGCAGCATTAAATAAAAAGTACGGCCTTTGGATTGAGTGCCAGATCTTGACAAAAGATACGCCAATGTAAAAGATCCCTTTCCGGATGATTTCTAGACCAAAACCCTGAAGAGATAAATCTCTGTGAAGCTCTGTGATAACTTCTGAATGATGTTATCTCTCTGACTGGCAATAGATCAGCTGGTATTTCACAGCCTCTGAATCGCACACACTGAAGATTGCACGTTCTCCAATGCAGGTTGAAAACTGGAACCCTTGGCTCTGTCTTCAGAAGAAAATACTCAGCAAAAAGTCGACTTCAATCATGAATGGCTCGATTTCCAATGAGAAAACCTTATATTCTTCAAAAGCTCGATTTTCTCACAATTAGGTTTCATTAAAATAAATTCGAACTTCTCATTTTAATATTTCAATAGTTCAATCTCATTTTTAATTATAAATTATAATTAAAAACGGCCCCCTTTCAATGATGGTCGACCCCCTTCAGCAATTCACTTAAGTTATAATATTTAAAATATTATAACTTTATAATATAAGCTCCAAATAAATTAATATTTAATTAATCAATTAAATATTAATATCTCCCTCAAAAAGTGTCCGATTTACGAACCGTCTGAAGCTGGTGAATAAGTGAATGATTCTGCACCTGACCAAACCATACTGCTAAAAATAGCAGGGGTGCCTCGCTGAGTGCCAAATACTGCTAAAAATAGCAACTCAGGCAGATGATGTCCGAATGAGCTCGAACGAAAGCCAACTAATAAAATACTGACAACCGAAGCCAAGCCAAGCTCCATCAAGACCCTCTATCCATCCTATCAGCCTACGAGGGTCGCATAATAGGCTAATCATATGCTTTGAGAGATGTCAACTGGAAGGGGACATGACAGCTGATTTAGAGAAGCTTGAATATCCAAATGAAGAATGTGTTGCTTACAAAAAAATGAAATGGAATGCATGCTATCCATTGCTAACCAATTTGTTGTCCCACCAACTTGACCCTTGAAAACAAATCTTCTTAGCCATGACTACCATTGGAGATCCATCATAGATACTTTTAAGCACCACTTATCTTTCTTCAAATTTAAATTTTGGCTCCATGGACTTATGATTCTATGAAAACTTGCCAAGAGAACGTAATCTAACCATGTCAATTTGCACAACATAGGATTCACCACATACCTCATGCTCACCCATGGAAATATTGAGTTCTCTACATATCTAGGTGCATGGAATGCAAGATTTATTAGCAACAACGACATTGAACCCATCGAAAATTTCAGCCTATAGGTGTCCCTAAATATCTCCTTTCTGGATTTCTTTAGTTATAGTATCAAGATTCCAAACAATCTTGCATGAGCAATCTTCGACTTGAGAGAAAGGATGTTTGTGTCGTTTTCTATCATTTGCACCCTTCATCTTTTCTTGACTATTGAAATGCCTTCCACAAGGACAAGAACTATATAATGATATGGAATGAGACTGCTGTAATAACTCTTTACCACTATTATTCTCCTTGTTTCTAGAGATTGTAATCAAAGAGGCAATCAAAGTGTTTACATTCTTTTGCTTATTTGCGTATTTTTGAGATATCTACAATAAAACACCCTTCTCAAAATGGGGACCATTAGTGGAATAAGAACCCACTAAAGCATCCTTCATAGATTCTCACTCATCAATAGGGTTAGTTTGTAGATCATTTTCAGATAGCAATGGTTCCAACTTTCCAATGCTTGATATCTTCACATATTTCTTGGACATTATTTGAAACCATTGGAACAATCTTTTCAATTGTAGAATCTTCAACATCCAATGGGGATTCCTTTCATCTTTTGGAGCTAGTTGTAGCTCTAGTTCAATCCTCCATTTCATTTGTTTGAGAATTTTCTCTAGCTCATGCTCAATGATCAATTTTTCCCTAGCTTGTTGTGGCTCTAATTCCATAGTATTTGGATCATCATCATATATCATTTCAATAAAGTAGGCTTGGCCCTTGCCGAGGTATCTATGAGTAGGTTACCGTGGCCTCTTGTAGGAAAAACATAATTCCTTGCACTTGAATTTGCTTTTTCTATAATCATTTTCCTTCTTTGTGATCTACTTTGGAGCTTTTTTTTGCTCTAGTTTTATTTTTACTTCTTTTTGCAAGAACGTTTTTTATAGTTCATGCTCAATGATCTATTTTGTAATAACTTCTTATAGCTTTGGTTCTAATCTTTCTTCTTTCTCTAAGAACGTGGGTTTAGGAGGATTTTTTTTACTTTAGAGTGCATAATCTATAAAAGACATATAAAAGACATATCAACCCAAAACTCTTCACTTGGTGCTCTATATTCTTGGAAACCTCCCCACTTCTCATCTCCTCTCATCTTCAACTGTCTATTATACTCATATTGGCTGCTTTTCTTCTTATATATCTTTCTATGATACTTTCCAATATTACTCAAAAGTTAATGCAGCTTTAAAGCATCAAATTGTCTTTGATACTCAAATATTTTGTCAATCTCCTCTATTGCCTCTTTCTATGATGTTTTAGTTGGAACTGGATTTGGCCTACTACTCAGAGGCAGCAATTCTTGCTCTAGTAGCTTGCCAAATTTATCTTGGCTCTCAAGTAGCTTGCTCATTTTGTCTAGGCTCTTTTGTGTTTGCAACCTTGTATCTAAACAACAATCTACATTCCTTCCTATTATTAGAGATCTATAAAGTCCTGCAATGATTCACTAAATCAATGATGTGAATTAGCAATTCTGTCATGACCCCGAAATTGTAAAGATAAATGAATAAAATAAATATTAAAATTATAAAAGGACATATTAGCAATTTACTATTATTATAATTATAATTATCGTGAGATAATATTATAATTATAAATATAAATATTGACAATACAAATAAATATTGACAATCTAAATATAATTGTTATTATAATCATTATAATATATAAATTCTAAAAGATATAAAAAAGGAAGAAAAACTAATATAAAAACAATTATAATAAATATATTTTAACAAGAAACATTTAATATAAACTACACTGCCAGCAGCAGCGATGAATACCCATCGCATACAATATAGCAGCGGCAAATTCATTAAGATCGCTGCGTGGGTCATAAAGGCAGGCAGCGATTATGAACAGGAATTAATATTAATAAGAAAACAATTGTCCAAAATGCAGCAAAGCAGCGATTAAGGAATGATAATGAAGCAGCGATTAAGGAATGTTAATAAAGAGGCATGATTCTCCATAAGTGCCCACAAATAATAAAGTATGACTCTCTCTAAGTAATCGCACCCCTACTCCAAAGTGGGAGAAGATATAAATTCAAATCTTATAGAAGAAAGAAGGGGATCAAACCAGGAAGAGGAAACAAGGAGATCAACAGAAAACACTCAGTTTGCATAAATTATATTTTGATTGCAGAAGTATGAGTCATATGTTTGTGGTAGAATATCTACAAAATGTATTGTTTAAATATGATCAATAGTTCATGCATATTATCATTTATATCTTATGATAGCAAATTCATAATTCATTATGTATTGCTGATGCGATTATTTGCAAATATGAATTTGATTAGTTTATTATGCACATATCTTCACCATGTATAGAGAAGCGAAAGTCTATGGATCTACAAACTACAAGGGAGACAGAGGCCAATGATTGGGGTATGGGGATGTTTAATATGAGCAAGGAAGCAAGGAATGGAAGAAAGTTATGAAAGTATGAGAAAGTCTGAAATCCCACCCAAGGTTGGAAAGTGACCCAAACACTCTCAAACTTATGTAAATTAGAAAGGGGGACACTACAATTTGTTTGGGCATAAGGGTATCAGATGAATTATGCTATTTAGGAGACCACTTCCTAGTTCATATGTATACTTATGTATACTAAAATGTTATGAATTTATATGAATCTATGTTAATTCCTATTAGATAGGGGTGTTCTTTGTCATTGCATATTTTGTGTAAGTGGTCCAACTTAGATAAATTACTAACATTACCCCTCTTATTCAATTCTATTACGGATTTGATCTACATGCTTCTCTTAACTTTGGGCGTGCCTATTGTGATAACCGCCCTAAAAAAAATCAAAAATATGTTAGCCTCAAAGTAAATGAAAGCATAACAAATTCCTTTCCACTTTTTGATTACCAAGATCTCAGACTGGGCAAAGTAAGAGTATACGGTGTCAAGATTACAATTTATATTTGAAATGAAACAGCTGAAAGTAATCCACTTATCCAATGGGGTTATCTTAGCACTTCCACTTTTAGTGCTAAAGCTGAAACGATACTAGAAATATAAAGCCAATAGTTCCACTTTCTAGTGGTGAGTGAATACAAGAAAGAGCAACTCTCCCAATTTTTAGCGATGAGTGAATACAATAAGCTAGAGCAACTCTTCCGCATTTCAGTAGTGGGTGAGAACTTATAAGCCACTTATTCAATAGGGTAAGTAACAAAAAAATATCAAGAGCAGCTCACCAATGGTACTACCACTCAATGTTACAATTTTAGCTCATTTGAAACTTCTAAATTCAAGATATGCATCTATTATTACAAGTATAGTCATGAAATAAATTGATAGAACATCCCCACATGTTTCACAACATCAAAGAACTAGCCACCCACCATGGAATTAACAAATATACCTCAAAGATTGGCAAATAGATGATTGGTACAAGTCTGAAAGAAGTTTGAAACAATGTTATAGTCTGGGAAGCGAGATATAAACTCATAGAACTTCACCAAATCACTCCCACGTGCACCCAAAAAGAATGCAATATATAACCATGTTTCCAAACAGCTTTGAATGACTTATCACATCATCGGAATATTCGTAAGGAAAAACCCAAAATTGAAACTTCAAAGCAGCTCCAATGGTAACTCTTGGTTGGAATCACACCACAATCTAGCTAAGGAGTATCTCAACTTTGAAACTAGAAATCTATGAGAGATTTTGTCCTCAAAGATTGAAGAGAACCAAAGCCATTTTGGCAACATAACATTATAATTCTTTAGCATATCCAAATGAACCCCCAACACCTCTTTTTATAGTTTTTTTCGTTGTTTTTTCAAGAAAACGCTTTTTCCTTTTTTTGTTGCTTTTTGGTTGCTTTTTTTTCCATAAAAACATTTTTTTTGTTTTTTCCAAAATAACGCTTCTTTGTTTTTTCGCTTTCTTTTTCCAAAAAAAGCCCTTTTTGCTTTAAATTAAATAATCCATTATATGCAACATTTAATCACCTTTCCAACAAGCTATTACACTAAGTTGTCCTTTAATTATTTATCAACATTAGACAACATTAGTGAAATATTAATTAAATACTTTAATAACTCACCCAAGTTGCGAAAAGTACTGCAACGTCATCATAATCCAATTCTGATCATACCATGATGAAACTAAAGCAGTACGAAGATGTTTGAAATCAACTTGCTGACTTTCTAAAATTAGCGTGCTCCTCCAAGAAGTTTGGAGAGCACCCAAAAGGTCAAAAATCAATTTTGAAAGCATCAAAGGGCTCCAACTAACCAATTGAACTCAAACCCAAGAACAATTGCTCTGCAAGACTAATCAAATGTTTCTCCAAGAATGTTGGAGTTCTCCCTAACTAGCCAAATAGCCTTCAGAAGACTTGGAAACTGGCTAAGTGTGCACGAATTGGCTAAGCACCAAAAGGGGACATTACACCTATGAACCCACAAGGCCCCTCCTAAGTAGTACAAGTCATCTATATCCCCTTATGCCCAAACAAATATATAGATTTATCCTTGTTATCTCAATGTCTACAAAATTAGTGGCTACTCATTGAACAAGGCTCTATAGTTCATTTGAAACATGTTATCATGCATTTGTTAAGAGAAGCGTGTAGATAAATATAACTTGGTTTGGTTGTGTACTACATGGCTGATTGCCTATTACATCTAATGACTTGTTTAGACATCATAAAGAGAGCTTTTGTCCTTTGATCTTTGGGGTTCATACAAATATATGCAGCATGTGGAAATTCTAATTATGGGAAATAGAGAGAAGCTGTAACATCGAATATAAACCTGAGGCCTACCCATTGTTTACTCCAGTAATGGTAATTCAATATGCTATAGAAGTAAACTAGAAACACTATGTCATTGAGTATGTAAAACATTCATAGAACAGAACAGATGTATATGAAGCATTGCAGTCTTTATTCATGTACTTGCAATATTACATTATCATATCAACACACTCCCCCCGACTACGAACCATACAGCAACATAAATAGTTAACCGGCGTCAGTTGAGAGCACCAACCATCGGCAACTGACAAGTACCAACTAATCCCGAGTGCTAACTACTCCTGAGGACTAAATCCCAAATAAAACATTATTTATTTAAACTATTATTATCTATTCCCAGTAGGACCGACTACAACATTTATTTAATTAGTACGGTCGATTACAATATAATTATTTATTAACATGGCCGTCTACACCCATAGTTGGGACGCTTAAAGACACAAAATGATATAATTGTACGCCTTAGTGAAGAAGGTGGGTTTGTGGAGGCCTAAAGTATGCTACTCAAAGGCTATCAATTTCTGTTGACCATGGCAGGACATAGAATAATTTAGGTTTCTTCCTAAGGACACTAACAAGAGAGGCTTATGGATGACATTTTTCAACTCTAATAGTGTACTTAAAGGAAATTTTTGTTTTATTACTATTATTTCTTAACGAGAATAGTGAATCCATTAGATTATGCTTCTTTTTTCGGGTGATGCATTCATAGGTCCATTGAGGGATGGTTAAACCATCTTTAGTTCCTTTTTATTCACTGATGATGTTTGTTTTATAATTTCTGAAAGGTCATGCCTTCAGTATTTGCTTCTGTTCTAATATTAGCAAAGTGTATGTCTCCATTATTTTATTTTCCTCCAGTTGAATTAGATTGTGAATAAAAAAATGCATGCTTATTGGTCAGTGTGAAGTTTCCTTTCCCACAGTTCAGTGTTATCTATGTTCAATTATGCACTTAATATTCCCCACAATATTTTAAAGTTAACATCAATGCCATCAAATCTGTTTTCATCATAGACATTTCTACTGTCTTGTTTTAAAATTGGCATTAACTGCAATAGATTATCACTCAATATCTCTCCAATTAAAATATAATTAGAACATACCAGGACTGGAGCATTGTGAATGATCGTAAACCAACCAATTCTTGGCCTGCTGCATCAAACCTAAAGAGAAGAAGTGATAATTAGAGAATCCGTACATGATTTGATTTAAAAAATAATCTACGAAACAATCAAAAATGCTATACTTAGTACAGTGCATGAATTTCTTCTGAGATCCCAAAGATCCATGATAAGGGACATGGAAACTAAACCTGAGTGATGCAGACAACCATCAATAAAATCCTATTGTGCTTTTGAATATAACAAATGAAATGGAGATTGTCTTTCTTCTTAGCTAGACCTAGACCTGTAGATTCTACACTTTCTCTCTTTTCATGAACTGTGTTTATTTTAATTTCAGGAATATCTAAAACCTAGACTGCAACATAACATATATCGTTTAAGGATTCAAAATGAACAAGATTTTTTCTTTCAATACAAATTAAATCTTTTCTGGTAAATAAGTTTACAGAAGTTGAGCTAGCAATGTAGTTGTTATATTCTGGTATCTAAATGACATTAATTATATACCTAGAAACATGTTTGCGTGTACATGTGTAAGTTTAGGACTTAATTAGCACATCTATAATAATCTTAGGTAGCTTTTCTGAGTTTGAAGCATGAGCAACAAGTTGGCGTATAGCATATCTATGCAAAACACATAACATAAAATAAGCATGGTAAGAGTTACAAGAATAAATTCTTACCACCCACTCATAGGAGCAAGATACATAGACCGGGAAGGATCAGTTAAACGGACAATTTGCTGCACTAATCTCCCTGCGTTAATAAAATAGAATTAATATGATCATTAACAAAATATTAACAAGTTCAAGCCAAAGCTTAATTTATTTTAACCTTATAGAATAAATTTAATAATATTTAACATTTGTTAATATGCAAAAGATAACAGAGTTTGGATTATCATTAGTTTGTAGCATTTTAAAAGATAAGGGGATGTCTCAAGTAACTCAAATAACCAGAGTATCATTTCTTTTGGCATTCTAGTTTTTAAACAAAATGATATAAAACATTTGTAAATGTGTAAAAATAATAGTCAAAAAGTTAAAACTATCAATGATATAAGACAAGAGAGAGTGTTAGCATTTTCATTGCACCTTTCAATGCAACACAAAACAGAGCAGATGTGGGATAGAACAACTCTCTGAATTAGAAGGAAAAGCTTGTCATGTCCCCTTTCCAACAGTAAGTCAGCGAAAGAACTTTAGCCTATTATTTTAATCCAGTAAGCATTGAGGTGATGCAAGGGAAATAATTTAATAATTTAACTTAAGTTGTCCTAAAACTAAATTTATGTTTTATTTATGGAAGGTAACTTATGTTTTAGTCTTAAAAACTTGTTTTAGAAAGAGGGTTATTAAAATCTCACTAGGTCTGGGCTGCAAAAGTAATGCTTATTTAAAATGACTTTCTAGACACTTTTTAAAATAAAGTTTTAAAGGGAAAAGGGAAAAAGAAAAAAAAATTACAATCCCTCAAGCACAAGAGTTGAGCATTGAAGAAGGTTGCGAATTAATGAAATCAAACCATTTTCTCAAGGGATTAAACAAAAGTTTATCTTTCTTCCTACGCATGAAAACCCTATTGGAAAATGGATTCAAGAATGAAAACCTTCATATTCATATGAGTAATTCCATCTAGAAATTACCATTGTGCTAAATAGTTCCAAATTTTGTTGGTTGAAGGGTGGTGTGTGGTTTTCCACAGTTTCTTGTGGATTTATCATTTGAATACGATATTGTTTCTTAAATGACAATCATGAGACTTTACCGCTGGTTTAAGTTGATTGTTTCAGCTTCTACAACAACTACCACCAAGTATAAAGGTCGTTGTTTCCTTCATTTATCTAGGCCCAACATTTATTTGAGGTCATACAACATCTAGACCGAATCATACTCCTTTATAGTTGAATCACTGCCTTCATTGAATTTTATATGGACTATTGACCCTATAGCATCTTCTATTAGACAGGTTGTACCATTAGGATTTAAGGTCAAGTCTCTTTTGATATTGTTATATTCCATTTGGGTAATTTCTAAATCATTGTAGCAGCCTATTTGATGCAGGAGCATCCAGGGTGCAAGGGCAATCCTGCATCAATCAAAAGGATTTCTAAGTTCGTGTTAAGTTTGTTTTTGTTTCTGTTAGTTTTTGGTTGTGATTTTAGGGATTTTCAAAGCGAATTTGGGTCAAGTTGAGAGCATCACCTTGTAGAGGAGTCTAATGGGTATCTACAAATCAAATTTGGTAATAATTAGGCATAAATTTGCTAATTTATGGCATTGTTGTTTTTTGAGTTGTTATTGGTTGCAGATTTCTAGGTTGCTGCTAAACCTACCCTTATGCTGTAATGTCCCCAATTTTATGAGTCAGCATTGCAAGTAAATAATTAATTTAATGTTGTCATTAAAAGGCTAAATTAAGGAAGAGAACTTAAATTAATTATTTATAGGTGAAAAAGTAACTTAAGTTAGCAAGTAAAATATATTGAATAAGTTACTTTTGAAAAAGAAATTAGAAGTTAAAAAAGATGGAGAAAAGGAGAAGTCAAGAAGACATGAGGAGTTACGAGGAGGAATTAATCAAAGATTTCTAGAGCATTTGTGCAAGTAGGTTGGTTTTTGGATTTTGCAATAGGTTCTTGTTGGTGAACATAGTTCACGGCCTTTCTAGGGTGGGGTGACCTTTGAAAGAAGATTGGCTTCGACAGTAAAAGATCTGCCCTGGCTAATAACCAGAGAAGACATACAGTTTTCTCACTTGGTTTTACAAGCAATTGTTTGTTGACGAAATTTTTGAATCAAAGCATGGAGGTTGATTTGAATTTATGGAGAAATCGTGCTTCCTCAAACAATCTTTCAAGATGGGCTTGAATTGGACTATATATTTGGGAATTCATACATCTTTTTGTTGAACACATGAGTAGCTGAAACGACAAGGTAAGGAAGTGCAACTGAATTGTATTGTTTTAGAAGAGGAAACCGATGGAAGGTGAATTTTCCGTTGTTTTCATGTGACTTCTAGAATCTGCAAGACACCAAAAAAAAAAAAAACGAGTCATGAATTGAGCCTTGATTACATATGATTAAAAACGCTGCAATAACTATACGCACAATGAAGGAGTCGTAATAACCGGACACCTATAGCATCCCCTGTCATTTCCGACAAAACATAGCGGTGGTTAGAATTCTTTATGAGTATAGTCACACAAAAGCCATGAACTTGGGAAGGAGAATCAATGGATATAAATATAAATAAGGAATTGTAATGCCATTCATGCCTGTAACTATTATTTTCTCCTATGACGCACACTGTACATGCCAAGTCAAATTGGAGAGAGCAGGTGATATAGAGGCCACTACAAAAGGTTTCGTTTAACGTGCCTGGAAGTATTTGGAGCAGAAATCAATAGAAAATTGAGAGCAGCTCATAGATGCATATGTGGAAGCTGGCTTGTCATATTCAAATTGCAAGCTATCGGGGAAATTTTAATTTGGCCACCAAGGTTCATATTGAAGAAGATTTGAAAATTCAGTTGCACTCCTTAACGGAAAACGAAGGAGGAAGTAATATATCAAGTGAGTAAATCAAGAATTGTTGGTATTACAAGCTGACTGGGAAATCATCATATACCGCACAAATATGAAGAGCACCACTTAAGTTTGAGCCAGTTGGAGAAATGACGAGCTAGAAAAAGAAAGCCAAGCAATTCCAATACTGTCGCTTGCAAAAAGAGACTGTTGCCTAGTGTAGTGGTGTGGTTTGCCTTAGATTCGTCACATCCTCTGTGGAGCCGTGTATTGAAGATATCAGGCTTTAATGCATTGGGAGTCAATGTCAAATTCCCAGGCAGAGAACGGTATAGAATCAGTAATCTAGGCCCTGTTGATGTGATTTTTATGACCGCACCAATCAGCAGAACAAAATAGTTCGAAGGCTACTCCGTTCTCTCTTGATCAAAGTATTCCGTGCGCTAAGATTGCGAGAAAGTTCGCACGTTCAACTCCAAGGTTCCGAAATACTTGGAATACCCTCAGTTGGTTTGATGTGAATTGTTGTTTTCACGAGGGGACTTACACAATTGTTCAGGATTCTTGCAGTTAACAGTAAATGGATGATTGGAAGGGATTTGTATAATGTGGATGATTTGGCAATAAGTACTTTTTCCTAAAGCTAACCAAAAATATGCGGAAAGTAAATGAGTATAAGGGAGAGGTAGTTCTAAATTCTATCCTAAATGCAAGATATGTGGAGCTCGATTTCAGCAGACTTCGACCGAATTTCACCTAGCCTCCCGTCGGACAGCTTCAACAAAATTGGTGCAATCTTCAAAGGGATAGCAAAAGATATTCAGATTACAATTTAGCATACATACCATCAAGACGACGCATATAAGTATACAAATCACAATCAAAGTTAAACTCAAGATAATTTCCAATAGACCACGCAAGGCGAACTTGTCGTCAACAAGCTGCTAGTGGTATGGAATGAAATGAAGTTACCTCAATAAAACACCACACATCAAAGTAAACTACTAGCATGAGAGAAAAATTATGCTACTTTATGCTACTTGGATCCGAAAGGATGAAGAGACCTTGCTAGCTATCCATGACAAAGACGAATTCCGCCATCAATGAAAAGATCTATTATCATGAAAGTTTTACACAACAATCTCTACAAAAGTTTTCAAAGGGAAAACTTTCCTTCTTCTCCACACTATGCTAAGCTATCAAACAAAATGCCTCTCTGCTCTAGCCTCTACTCTAATCTCCAATCTCTAGTCTAATGTGGTACAAATGAGGGGGACTCCCCCTTTTATAGCTAGCCCAGTCCAATGGACGGCTAAGATTACAATCAAAAGAGTGGCTAAGATTAAGCCACCTCAGCCCTAACCCTAAAAATTGCCAGAATGGGGAGTGGTACATTAAATGAATCAAAGATTCCCACTCACTTCCAAAATAGTAAAGGCAACTAATGCCCATAATCAGTCTTCTAGAAGATCATCGTCCAATAATGCATTCCCGTTCTTCTCTCTGGCTGCAAACTTAATGAACCTGCAAAGTACAGCCTCAACCTCCCAAACTGAAATGGGTGGAATGCAATCAAGCTGGAACTCTAACACCGTAACTGACTATTCATGCCTTGCACAAGATTTTCTCCAAGCGACCAAGGAATCCTGCGTGCTCTGGATCAAGCTGGAGAAAGTAGAAGTATTCTCAAAGTCATCCTGTACGAAGGTCCTCACCTCTGAAAAGAAAGGCACCAGCCTACCCCTCAAATTATCAGCAGTCACCTCAACTGGATTCAACCGCCTAGCAAATATGGCCTCGAAGGTATTTTGGACTCCATCAATGATATTGGCCATAGCCTTCCGTACTCTAGTTGAATCCGCCTATGCTGTATCGAAGAAACCACGTCCGGTGATTGCTGAAGAATACCATCTAGAAAAATCATACCTGTCATTCTCCTGAATGACTCCTCCATCAATCAGCAACCGCAAAGGAACATGTCTCAATGCCTCAAGACGCTGAATTACTTTGCTCTGATAAACAGAAGCATCACCCCAGGCCTGATCAACTGCCTCCATCCGTGCCAAAATACTGGAAGCTTGCTGGAAAGCGTAAGCAAGGTCTTTCATAAACTTCACTGTCTCAGCACGAACTCCTGTAACCCATTTGTCTGCCTCCTGTGCCATCTTCCCTAACTCCAACAAGCCACTGATTGACTCTCTAGGTATCTCCGCTGGAAGCTCTATCACTGGAATCTCCTGCCCACGAGGACGAGATAGCTGCTGCACATATCCTATCAAGGCCTTATGCTCTCTTTTCAACTTCTTGTACTTTCCTTCCTTCTTGAATAATCTGTCCTTGAGGGCGTGGTAGGAGTTATCACATTCTTCTACAATCTGTGCACCTGTGGGGCATCCTAACTCCAAAGTTGTGACCACGTAGTTTTCTGGCACTACTTCATCTCGATCACAATCAACCCGTGGCACAGCCATGTGAAGGGTGCGGGAACCATCCTCATCAGTTGATATCTTTGAAAATTTTCGTGCTCTCTTCTTCTGTGGAGGTGCGCTGATCCTGTTCAAAAACTCTTCCATTTCAACTGCTGGATCAATCTCTTCGCTGGGGCTTCTTCTCATCCTATCTCTGAGCCAATCAGGTACTGTATATTGTATATCAAATGGCTGTTGTTCTTGTGCCTCTACTTCACGGACTTGTTCAACTTCTACATCATTCTGGTGAGGCTCATCGTCCTCAAGTGGCTGAGTATCTCCTGAAACTATATCATCATCATCTTCCAAAGCCGTCTCTAATTCTTGTTGAAACTGAGGGTCAGTAGTAGTCCCCTCATCATCTTGCTGATCATCTCTAGCAGGTGCATTGACGCTCTGGCCAACTGATTCTCTTTGTGGTGGCTAATTATTTTCTGTACCGCTTGCACCTGATTCAATGCATTTCTTTGATCAGCAAATAAAGAGACCTCCTATATACTTGGAGAACGTATCTCCAATGGCATGGGTGATTCAACTGCAACTCTTGGAGGCTCCGGCTGAACGGGCTCTTGCCGAACTGGCTCCTTCCTTCGAGATTCCGGACCTCGTGTGATTTGTTTCTTCCTGCTGGCGGTGGGTGTCCTGTGATCTCCCATCAAATTGTAAGTCAAAGCAATCGACCTACTCTTCAACCTGCTCACACGTCTGTCAACCCATGCTCTAGTAAATGTCAAGACTGGAATAGAAAGTGTGTCCAAGTCAGCAACCTTTGGTTCTGACCAATCCGGGAGTGGAAGTGGAGTATCTCTCACTGCGCCATAATCTGGATGGACAACGTCCATGTCCTCATTTACCTGGTTGGTACCGGAACAACTTCACACTCCCTGATCATGTTTATTGGCAACCGAGAGAACATTCTTTTCCTGACTTCAGCCTCGTCGATGCATCAGCCCAATAATCCTCAATATTTGCCTTATGTTTAAATTCCTCTGACAGTACCCATTTGATGTTGTTATGCGGATCATAGTGTTGTCGGCTGGTGTGATATGAAAAGTGATAAAACTGAAGCTCGCTCTCGGCTTCTCTAGCTGCCTGTAATGAAGGACACACGTCATCTGAATTGCCCATGACAATTGGGAAGTCAACACCCCCTTTCTTCTTTTTCTTCTGAATCTTATCGTAGGCAACCAATTGCCTAGATATCTCTAACATCAATATTCTGTTGGTTGGGTACTTAGGCAGTCTATATGGATATGACGAAAATCCTTGCAGCCTTATGTAAGAAAACTTTGGAAATTGTATAAACCAGCACCCATACCTCTCAATCAATTCTTGGGCTTCTCTCGAGATCCTGTGATGCATCCGCTCCTGAAGCAATCTCGTTATGTGCATGGTGAAGGCATCATTGACACGCTTGTAATGAGTGGTACTAGTCAAATGTAATTGCGGACAAGCCTCGTGAATTTTGAACTGATGAGAACCACAGCCAACAAGCTCCTTGTATGAAATTCCTCTATACTTTGTCATACGGGCCAGCATGTAGATGATGTAAGAACTCATATAGAATGTCTTTGTTCTTCTCAGGCTCAGGAGTTGCTCGTGCAAATTGTCACTGATCATTTCAGCCCAGTTGACGTACTCCTTTCCTTCCAGCATGAGGTTGATGTAATAAAACATCCACGGCTCGAAAATAAATGATTGGGGGCAACCTCCAACTCGACTCAGCATCATAATGAGATCACAGTACTCTTGCTTCAAGTCATCTGATATGATTTGCCTCGGCAACTTCATACGAGAGGGCTTGGGGTTGCTCATCCAGTGAGTATTGATCGTCTCCGTACATCTCTCGAATGCAGAAGCATACATTCGCTCAGCTCGCTCCCTCGATTTGTAAATCATGTTTCTATGCATTGGGATTCCAAAGGCTTCACCAATGGCAGCAGGAGTGAGGTTGGTGAGCACTTGTCCATTTGGTGACATGATTGACCTGTGATCCTTCTCATAGCAGTTGGCGCACTCCATCATCAGCTCTGAAGACTGAATGGCTGGTGGGAAACCAGCAGCTGCATATAACCCACTTCGAACAATGTTGTGTGAAGTGTTTGAAGGTCGATGATTACCAATCCCCAACATTCGATTCTTGAAAGTCTCTAAGTTGACGGAGCCCAAGTTCGTATCCGCCAGCTTGCCCAACTTCGAAGTAAACTTCAATTCTGGCATGAAAGACCTGCTCAGCTTCTTTATAACAGCCTGTCTGGATGCACCATTGTTATCTTTGCCAGTCGCCCTTGCTTCAGCCATCTGCAAAACAATAAACATCATCAGCAAATTAACTTAGAAAAATAAATAAAATACTTTGCAGGGCTGCCAGTCGACTTCAAGAAATTGAGAAGCTGCAATATCATTTCTCATTCGCAAACCTCAACTTCTTTCTTCAACAAATTCGAGCTTCAATACTTAGAAAATTTCTAAGCAAGCTTTAGCAACTTCACTTCACACTCAGCAACTTCAAGCCTTGATAAAATCGTCCACTTTACTTCAGCAAGTTGAACTTTAAATTCGCACTCAGCAATTTCAAATCAGCAAGTTCGCACTTTTTAAACTCTCAGCAATTTTCTCTTCAAATCGAAATTTCTCCACTTGCACTGGCAACTTCAAACTTTAGCAACAAAATCGAGCTTCAGCAACTCACAAGTTTTAGCCTTCAGCAAATTGCTTCAATAAATTTCGACTTTAGCAACACTCCAGCCTCAGCAAAATTTCGAACCTCTCAAGACTTCACTCCTAGCAACTTTCAACAATATCAAACTCAAAGCAAATCGAACTTTCTTCAGCTGTGAAAAAAGAAGTGAATAACTCTCAGCTCTTATAGGAAAATCGATTTCTAGAAGAGGCTAAGTTTAGCCAGTGAATTAAATTTCCACTACTTCATTCGAATTTCCCTCCTCTGGTGTTTTCGACACTTGTCTTTCGACATCTGGAATCTCATTCTTCTAGAAGTTCAACTTTGACTGGCATCTTTTGAATTCACTTTCGAAATTTTTAATTTAAACTCATCAATTTAACAATTTCCATTCGCTAGCCGAAGTTCTGTCTCGCAAATTTCAACTTGTAATCACCTCTGACGCTCTGGAAAATTCATCTGTGAAGAACTCAATCAAAATCATCTAGGCAATTCACTTCAAATTCGTTGTCTGGAGAAATTCATCTTGAAAACACATTTTATTCACTTTGCCTTAGAAAATTTTAAAATTTTCCCTTAGGAAAATTCACAATTCGAGTACCGATTAAATTCTTCATGCTGAAGGCCTTGGCGAAGTGCGGAAGACATAGAAATCCATTCCTCATCACAAACGTTCAGTACCCAGAAGAAAATTTTCTCCAAAACGCGATGAATCCATGGGTACACAACGAACGGGTTCATTTAAATTTTTAAATTTCGAACCTTAGAAAAATATTATTCAATCAATTTTAATTCCGTTCTTCATCTCTGTGAACATCTTGTGTTGTTCCGACTTGAAAATTTTTATCAATCTTGCAAGGCCAATATTCTCTGACTTCATCAATGGAAAATTTGCTCGTGCTTCAAGAAAAATTTCACCACCTTAGGTCTAGGCGTATTTTATAAGGAAGAAAATATTTTGCCTTAGAAAAATTTTGAATCACTTTGAAAGTTTTGCCTCAAGAAAATTTTCAATTTCATCTTTACTCATTTTCCTGTGTTCAACGTCTAGCACATTATACTTCACTTCCATCACTTTGGGCGTATTTGCTTATCATGAAGGATATACTTTGAATCCACGCCTAACATTTTTATTCACCACTTAGCGATATTTTCTCTCATCAATTTTATTCCACCACCTTTACACTCCACTTAGGCGCATAGCATACTTGATGAAGGATAAAACCACGCCTAGCATACTTCACTTCACACGCCTTGGCAATATTTTCTATTAAATTTCTAACACCTAGCATCAACTTTATTTTCACCACGCCTTGTATTTTATTTACCCTTTACCCACTTCAATCTTGGGCGCATATTAACATGTGTGAAGGATGACCCTTGGGCTTCCTTATTTCATCTTCACATGGCCCCATTTGGGCGCATTTGAGCCTAGGAGGAGGATGAAAGTTGTTGACTTGTTGACTAGCTTGAGCGCATTTAGCAAGGTGTGAGGGATAAAACTTTTACCACGCCTTCTTGTGACCTTTCAACTTCCTTTCTTTTGTCCTTACATGCCCTCTTTTGGGCGCATTTAGGCCTAGGAGGAGGATGAAAGTTGTTGACTCCTTTGACTTCTTTCTTTTTGGGCGCATTTGAACATGCATGAAGGATGGGCCCATTTGGGGGGTGGCGGAGGATATTTCCATGCCTTCGAAATTTTTTGCTATGAACTCTCTCAATGTGGGCGCATTTTGATGGGTGAGGAGGATGAAACATGTTGACTTCTTTGACTTGCTATCCTTCTTGGGCACATTTTTCCATAGGAGGTGGACGAGTCTTATACTTAGAAATTTTTTCTTGGACATCTTTGCTTCTTCATCAAGCAGGGCGCATTTGGCCATGGGTGAAGGATGAACTCCTGACTTAGAAAAAAATTTAGCATCTTGTACTTGAGGGCGCATTTCACCTGTGGTGGAGGATGAAGTTCCAGACTTAGCCATTTTTCCTCGTCCTTGCCAGCTTATCCATGCCTTACTATAAATAGTAAGTTTCTCAATTCGTGCATCTCCGAAGCTCAGATCGTTCTGAAATTTTAAACACTGCATCCTCGCGACCTCGTTACCTTGTTGACACTGCTATTTTTAGTTGTCCTGCCATTTTTAGCCCATTTCTGAAGGTGATTTGCTATTTATAGAAATTGCCTGCTTCTGATATCTCCACAACTCCGTTTGTTTTGAAATTCGAATGATTCGCTCCTCACCACATGACCTGCCTGCTAACATTGGCGCATGCAACTGATTTGTTATTTTTATCCTGTTTCCAAAATGACTTACTGTAAGTGCTCCGTTTGTCTTCAAATTTTACCAGCAGATAGCTTGAAGGATGCTGATTGCAGTGGTTTACACCGGTTTTCGAAAATTCTGACTTTTTACCCCTCTTTTCAGGTTCCGAAGCTGGAAACCCTAATTTGTTCTACATGCATATCAGATGATCTCTGTTTGTTCTCGTTTCTGTTGCATTGCGATCGGTTTGTGATTCTGAAGTGCTGGGAGGCGGCTGCCGGGATGCACCTGCTAAAAATAGTAAGTTCCCAAATGAGTGACCATCTCCATTTGCATGTCACATCATCGCAAAGCTCTCGAAAGGAATCATCGACATGCAAGAAAACTGACATGCAACCCTAAAATGGCCGGAACTACGAAAGTCGTTATCTCACTTTGCATGTTATATCATTGCGAAGGTCTGAAAACCGAAGGAAACTCGGACATGCGTTCAAAAACTCTGCATCTAAGCCACGAAATCTGCTCCGGAAGTTGAGCTGCTAAAAATAGTAAGTTGTCGGTTTCAGCTCAAATTTTGCACACGAGCAGCTTGATGTGTTCTGAATGCAGTGTGGTGTTAAAACTCCGAAAGTGTCGAGAAAATGTTCTAAATTTCACACTTACTAAAAATAGTAAGTAGCCGGATTCTGATGAAATTTCAGTGGAAGCCTGCTGGAAGCACACTGACCTCAATGTTAGTCTCTGTTTTCAATTTATTCACCTTGCTTCGACCTCGGACTGGCCGGGAAAGTACAAACCCTAATTTTCAGACTTGACCAAATTTATGTTTAAACTCAAAGGCGGAGAAATCCCCGGAAAGGCAGATACCAGAGAAGAGACGGAAAGAGAGAGAGAGCGACCAAAAACCAAGCCAAAAGACCAAATGGAGCAAAAATTAGGGGGTCCCCATCTTGAATGGGGCGATGTGTGAAAAGGTCACAACAGGACCTAACAAAACATTATTCAGCAATATTCTGAGCATAAGCATACATCTCTGTTATATCATCTAGAGATTGAACTACAGGTCAGATTGTAATTGCAAGTCTTGTTTTGAGTTTATGCAATATTTAATGGAAAGATTATATGTGTTTTAGCCTAGATATTGAATGCACATAATCAGTTGGGTGAAAGTGGTTGTGGAATCATATCGAAGTCTCAAAATAGGATTTGCAAACACTGAGAGTCTAGTGTTAATTATTGATTTACTTTTTGAGATAGTAAGCTTAGTCCTACATGCATTGGCAAACATTAATCTGGTATCACAAAATTATAGTAATCTGAAAGGACTCATTGGCATTCTAGAACTATTGCATAATCTGCTAGTTGACTCGAACGTTCATGTGATAAGTTTGGAGTATAATTTGCTATTGTCATAATATATCTGGGCATAGATTACAGACATAGGCATAGATCACAACTTCATTTTGTCCAAAGTGTTTGACTAAATGCCTAGGAGCTTAATTGGCTAATTGAAAAAATTATTTGCAATTTGAGGTAGATTATTACATATGCAAATGATTTTTCTGCTACTAAACCTTGCGGAGAGTTGTTGCTAAACCAACCATTTACAAAAACAAACCATTTACAACCCGTTCCAATGCATTTGATTGATTCCAATGTCTTTTCCCACAAAAACCGGTACCAATGGGTTCTTCCGCATTTGCGAGAACTTCGAGGTCATTTGGTTTGCAAGAATTACTTCTTCATCTAATTCTTCAAGAATTCCCTAACCATTTGGAGTATGCAAGCTTTTCATGGCCATCTAAAATTTGCGGATAGAAACATGTGCATTGAACATTTAAAGGTTTCATCAACCGGTTCAAATGAATATTTTTGGTGATGACATTAGCATGATGTAAGTTGACTTCAGTTGGATGATGACATCACCATGTATGGCTTGTGGGGTTTTTCCATCCAACTAAACCTGAAACAAGAATTCTTGTTTGAACTTGTTGTTTGAGGATCTTCCACTTGCTACCGGTATGTGAAACTTCCACTTGCTACTGATCTGCGAGACTTCCTCTTCCTGCAGAACTTCCACTTCCTACTAGCTTGTGGACTTTTATTGGTCATCTGCATCTGCAGACTTTCAGCTTGTTGTTGCTTTTGCAAATTTTTCAGCTTGTTGTCTCTGCAAACTTTCCACTTGTAACTATCTTTTCAGACTTGCAACCTCTTATTGTGCTCAAAGTTTTTGCAACAAATTGGTTGTTGTAACAGCCATGATCTGATTCGATTCGACTTCCTTGGCCACTAATGGATATAAGGGAAATGTTGTCTTCATTTTTGTGGGCCTTTTGGGAAGGAGTAGGGGAAACAAGGCCAATTTGTAAATAGTTAATGGTGATGACATGATGTAGGTTCTGTAAGCTCTGTAGAACCCTATGTCATGAAATTATGTTAAGAAATAAAGCATGTTTGTTGAATCTATATGTGTGGAGGTGTCTTTAGGCTGTATGATTGGGTCGCCTAATGAGAACCCCTAGTCATGAATGCATCACTTGAAATATGCCAACCAATTTTTTTCTTGAATTATCATAACACAAGCCAACACTACGCCAATGGATTAGCATTAGCATCAAAACTGAAATCCAAGCTTGAAAGAACTCAATGCCAAGAATGCACACTCAATCCCAAGGAAGGATAGGTGTTGTCATATGGCGAAGAAATTAAAGAACAATACTTGAAATGAAACAAACTCAACGTCAAGAATGTGCACTCAAGATCCCACTGAGGGCGAGGTGCTAACATATGACAGAGTTATTAATTGAAAACTAAAACAAATAGGCGGATAACCAGCCATGAAGAAATCCACTCAACCACTTAAACAGTGGGGAGAAGAAAACAACATAATCCAGACTAATTCCTCCGTTGCGGCGGGCATCCACTAAACAGTGGGAATTCTCCACTTAACAGTGGGTGATAGAAAGTAAATACAAATCAGATTCCTCCACACTGGCGGTAAACCATCCAGGGGTTATGATATTTGCATTAAAGATCACAAGTAAATGCAGTAAATAAATGGTTGGATTAGTACTACTAATTCTCAACCTTACAATTAAGAAAAACTGCAAATTACAAGTGTTACAATAGAAGAATGAATGCAAATATGTGAAGGATGAATTTAGCTAGTTTATATAACTCTCAAAGACTGAAATTGAAGCCAAATTCTGAACTTATTGAAGTCTGATAATAAAAACCAGCAAACTGAAACTGTAAACCAGCAACTTGTAAAACAATGAAATGCTCATAACTCTTTCAATATACTTCTGAATTGAATGAAACGAAATGCAAAGTCTCTTTGGAGGATAGGCGCCCAAACTCAAACCACAAAACTGCATCAATACTAAAGATATTATTTTGCACGAATCCCAAAGCACTCTCAAGATGGTACGGCCCTCAAGAGGGGCGATTTCTCTTGCTAAAAATCAAATACTTGGAATTAAATTATGAAATTCTCCAGATATGGTCGCCATTAGCATAGAATTGCAAGGATCAAATACCCATAACCAAAATAAATTCACATCAAAAGCTGTAAATGAAAAACACCTTCAGCTGTGTATACACCAGCAACATTAAAACTGAAATTCTCACCAAAATTCACCAACTTTGAAGCACAATCTGCTAGTCTGATTGAGAAGCAGCAATAAGACCAACTAGGTGTTGTCTTTCAAACACGAAATTGGATTGGAACTAGGAGGTAAGCATCCCTCGAAGTATTAAACAAGTTGTTATTTTGACAACATAACAATAGCATAAACATTGGATGATAAAAGCTGGAGCAAAACTTCTCTTTTATACAAAAAGAGGTGACTTTTCAAATTCCCAAAACTCCTCCAAGAATGGGATGCCAAAAGTCCCCTTTTTAAATATTTTAAAATTCAAAATATTAAATCCTCCTTTAGAATGGCGTCCACTTCAAGGCACAAGAAAACTTTATTAAATATTTAATATCTCCTTCATGAGGGCGTCCCCGTCATGGCCACCTTTTAAACACAACTTAAAGTTAATGAACTAGGCCAAGGGGTCAACTTGAAATTAAAACATTAATGCCTTGAAATATATTATTTCACCAAAATAATGCTTTTTAAAGCCAAAATCAAACCCAAGCAACTGCTCCAACTGAAAATGACTTAATGAAGGCTGACAACTGAACCACTGCCAAAATTAGTATTTACTAAAAATAGTAAATACCTAGAAATGCCACAAACCTCCAAGCAAGGAAACCCTAATTTCACTTCTGATCAACCTACGGATTTCCGGAAATAGGCTATCAGTCAAAGAAGAGCGTATGGCCAAAATGGGGACATTACATCACTATTCAGCTTCATTCTAGGTTGTATACTAAATTCTAATAAATATTTATAATTTTTCAACTTTTATTTCACAATTGATTATTGGAGGTTATTGGTATATTGTTGCTGCTAATAATTACAAGAGTTTAAATTCAATTGATTATTGATTTTCTTGTAATTTTATGTGAGGTTTATTGTTATAAATAATATAAGGTTTGTAGTTGATTTCAGTATTATAAGTCTAGAAGACTATGCTGCCATGATTTAGAAAATCAATTTCATTTCCAACATTAATAAATATTGATGAAGATTTGTGCAATTATCTGCTAAATTTAGAATTTTGTTCTAGATGAGTTGCCACCAAAACTAGTTTCAATCATTTTTTTATTATCACATTATAATTAATTTGAAGGGCTTGCCACCAGCATAAGCACATCTTTACTTCTAGATTTTGCAATAGTTTGCAATATTCAGTTCTACAGCTTGTCACCAACAAGCATATTAATAAAATATTATTCCAATCTTTTCACCATATTCTTTCACCTTGGCCACAATAGGATCTCGCTGACTAAAAGATGCTAGGGTTTCCATGCTTTTGGTCTTTGTGAAATAGTATAAGTAAAATAAAATCAGTTTGGCACATTACAAAACTTCCTATAATAAAGACTATCATTATCTGCATTATATGTTCCTTTTATTTACAATGTGGACAATGATTTTCTAAGGTGATTCACAATCATGTTGAATAGATTTAAAAGTGTATGTTTTTGGACTCACTTTGAACAACAAGATGAAACACTCTTCAACTCAAGGAAAATGATTTTTTTTTAAAAAAAATTTGGATTGAAAATAAATCCCACAACTACATGCTTGCATCGTTCAACTAAAAGAACAATTGAACAAAACAAGTATACAAATGACTGAATAGGTTTAACCATGCAAACAAATGCTTCAATAAATTAATTAAAGGGATTAGTACAAAGCCACAATCTCCAACTTTGAATTGACATGCAACATAAAACTTCCAAATTTGGTAGAAGCAATTTAATCTACCTCAATACACATAACAAAATAATTGTAATGTCCTTAACCAAAAATAAATGAATAAATTCAGATCTGAAATTAGATTTCAAATATTAAGCCAATATCACCCAAAATCGCCAATACTACTCAACTAGTCTTGCATAAAGAGGACAACAAATTCATGAACCTTCCAAGGAGCACTATTCAAATTATTTTTCTGATATTCAACAACAAATAATCAGGTTTTAGATCTGATCTACAACATTAGCAATTGATTTTACTCTTTTCTCAAAAAATCTCAACAAACCCACAAAGTTGCTGAAGCTTGACTACCCGATTTGCTCCAAACTTCACTGAAAGAACACCAAACCAAATGAAACTATATGGAAAACCAAAGAAATGAATTTTCTGATATATTTCAGAATACAACAGGTCTGAAAATCATATTTTCATCATCAAACCAAACTTTAGCTTCACACACCAATTCTCTTCACACATATCACCAAACTATGCCAAAATAACACTACCCGATCTTCTCACAACTTCACCCAACTGAAAACACATGCTTATCAAATGAAAATAACAGAAAATAGGACTGATTACAGACTCTATAACAGTAGAATACTGCTGTAAAACTATCTCAAATTCCACACAACATAAAATAGCAAAAATATGCTTGAAAAGCACACAAAACTATATCCGAAGCACACCCGAACACTGAAAAAGACACAATAAACAATCCACCATGATTCTTTCAGCCCAATTCCAATCTATGAATGAGAATGCCTCTGCAATCAAAGGGTTTCCATCCTTTGATCACCCAATGTTCATGGGTTTTCGTTCACAAACATTCATCTTCAATGGGTTTTCGTCCACCGAAGAGGTCTCCTGCAAATCTGCAAGTGAGAAAAGAGAATAAAATATCATCAACAACTTTCCAAACAACCCGAGCATAATATTTGTATCCGTCAAGACAATTTTGGCTCCAAAAATCAATGCCCAAGAGGAAAAGATGACCATTGATATTCCACCTATTGAGTTTCCTTCCATTTGTAACAATTCTTTTCTATTTTTTTGAGTTTCCTTCTTCAAAACCACCAAGGCACAATTCCCAACGACCAAAGGGGCCTCATAAACATTAATTTTAATATTTAATTATCCTCTTGACATTAGAAATATATAGACAATATTAAATATTAAACTAATCCTTCTTTGGCGCTCACCCAATTAACCCACAGAGGCATAAAATGAGTTAATTTTTGGCAAAAGCCAATTAAAAACAAAAAGGAACATGACAAGTCCACCCTCCCAAAATTGCTTGTCCCCAAGCAATTATAAACATATATCTCCATGATCTTAATGCAACAATGATTTTTCATGAAAAACTGAGTACCAAACCTTGATCATGTTCTAGTGTTGTGTACCATCTTTTGCCAAGGGACACTGTGCAAATTTGCAAACTCAAATTCTTGTGTGACATTGTCATGAAACAAACAAGGATACACCTACAAAGCTTTTACACATTCATTCCAATTCCAAATCTAAGCCACATCTTCCCAAAAAATTTGTAAGCTTACCAAATGCAATTGCATCCATCTTCCTTCCTTTCACAACTTGCTTTTCTAGGTGTGTATATACTCTAGCATGAGAGAAGTATAACCTGAAACTCCTCCAACTCTTTCCAATGATATGTATCTGATTTTTTCTACCTTTAGGAATATTATAAGAGTCAATGTACTCTCCCATACAGCAAATATGAAGTTTTGAAATAATCACTTCTTTAACCTCCACAGTGCTAAAATATACATTGCAGAAATGTACAACAGTAGGCCCATACTTAACCTCAAATTGTGATATGTTACTTACAAATTCATGGATTGATATATAACAGCAAAAATTCAATATAAGAGTGGAAAATAGCTCCATACAACAGCAACATATACTCCTCTCAACTCTGAATATTGACCCTGTAAATTTTCTTGGATCTCTAACTAGTGATGCACTATCATCCGGAAAATTGTTCCAAAGACTCCTAAAGTCCATGATAGTATTAAAATTATGATTTTTGCAACATGATGGACTGTGATAATATTGATGACGTCCTCTACAATATCCAACACATTTTCTGAAATCAAATCTTTCATTTATCTCTATACTGCTGAATTTCATATTGCAGAAATACTCATCACTTAGCCCATCCTTCACTTAAACTTGAAAAAAATTAATTTCAGTTGCATGGAATGATTTTAAATAGTAGGGGAATAATGGAGAAACAACAAAAATCAATCTACAACAACAGCAAATCCCACATACTAAATCTGCAAGCATGATCTCATGAAATGAAAGGATTACCTCTTCAATCTTTTTCAAAACTTCTTGTGTAGCATTCCCATGCTTTCTTGTAACACACATGAATTTTCTAAAGGATATGAAATCAGCCTTCCATGTACATTTTTTTTCCACAAACTCATTTTTTTGGAATGCATTCTCAATTTTAGGGGAATCCTTTCTCCAAAAGATACATTTGAAGCCAACTAGGACCATGTGAAATTGCTTACCTGAGTTTTGAATGGCTCCATTACTATAGGCACATGAGAAGTGACATTCTTTGGATCCTTGAATTTGAATCATAGGCTGCAACCATTGAACCATATGATTTTTCACTTCATTTTCCTTATGCCTTTGTTTATTCAATATGAATTGCCCTATATAAGTTGCTAATATTGCAAGCTGAGATTCATCATTAGCAACTAATGTAGACCCCTTTTATGACCATTCTTTTTAACATAATCATCTTGGAGCTCTCCCTCATGATCACATAGGTCAACAAGTGTTAAGGAAAAATATGCAATGTAACCCATAACAAACTCGAAAACATAGAGTACTCTTCTATCATCAATAGAAACTCCATTTCTTATAACAATCAACCTTTTGTTCTGAATTTGGACGAAGCCATAACTTTGCATTATTGAAGCCCAAACACTTCCACATCTACATCATATCCTTCCATAAATGGATGTGAGAAATCTGAAATTAAAATAAGATATGAATTTGTTACCTTCATTGGATCATCAATTACTTCTTGAATTTCATTTGCCTTTATGACTGAAGTACCATTACTATGATCTAAGTATGATAACTTTGCAACCTTCTTCATGCTAAAAACAATGAAGAAACCCTTTGAAATCTTATCCTTCTTGTAAACTCCTCCATATATCCAATGGAAGAAAACTTGTATGGGGCTTGATCCTAAAAGTACCATGCCATGCTGATTTGAAGGCTTCCATAGATCAAAATTAAGCCTAGTTTGCATATTGGAAGAAATAATGATTTGCATGTTATCCTTCACTGCAAAACCTGCTGCCCAAGAATCTTGTCCCATGAAAGAAGACCTCTTAGCCATGACGATCTTCAAAGTTTCCATGGAATCTCCTTTAAGAATAACTTCTTTCACTTCAAGTGTAAACTTAATCTCCTTGGATTCATAAATCTGCAATAACTCACCAAAGGAATACAACTATCCTACATCCATATTCATATCACTTTTTTCAACATAGAAATAATCACATACCTTATGCTTTGAAATTTTTGTCTTCCTTAGTGGTTTTTCTAAAAGGAAGGTGCATTCACCCCCATGCCTCCATTGCTTTTCTTTACAAGTCAAAGATTTTGAACTACAAAACACATCTGCAACCTTGAAATTGAACTTGTCAAGAATTTCATCCTTCGTATTCTTCCAAATATCTTCTTTTTGTGAGTCTGCCATTAAAACACTAGGATCTCATATGCGAAAATAATCTTGAGCTTAAAACAAAAATTCTACATTCCCTTTGCTACAAGTTGTATCCATTACTCTATAACCACTTTTAACATGCTTTCCATCATGACAACAATTTTGTAGTGACATAGTAAGAAACAAATCTGAAATATTTTCATACCTTGGGCTGCAAATGAAATGCTCATCCACATTTTCCAAATGATATTTCATTGAGATATGCTCAATAACACCATTTATAAGGCTCAAAGCTCCTAAATTAGAGCTAACCAAAATATTCTTCTCAAAAGCATACCCATCCACACAACTACTCTACAAATCAAACAATGGCTTACCAAATGGAAGTTCAGAAGACAATGTATGTATTGATGCAACTTCCTTTATCTTGTGCTCTCTACGTCTAACAAGTGACGTCTTTTCCTCTTTGTTTTCATTGACTTTAACAAATAAAGGTTCCCTTTCCTCACCTTGCATAGCAGATTTATTCCAATTTTGCACAATGATATCCTTCTTTTCATCATCTACAATATTAATGGGTGTTTCTTTATCATCATTAGAATCCATTGAAACTACTTCCTCAATTCTTGAGGCTTCACATTCAACATATAATAATGATTTTTCATTGAATTCATTAAAGACAGCTTTTTCTTGATGTGAAAGATCAAATGAAAAATATTTTTCAATTAAAATTTATTTACCTTCAACCTCTATCACCTTGGGCACTTCCTCTTTGAAGAATAATTTTGACTCTTAGCCCTTGATCTCCTTGATTTCATCAATACTTTCAGATTGTTTGTTTGTCCCTTCTTGTTCTTGCTCTAGTTCTTCCTCCCTTCTAGCCCATAGAAACAACTCCTAAAATGATTCTTTAGTCCTAAAATCTTCAGAAAAACTCTGGAACTCCTCAAAGAATCTGACGATTTGTTCATCTTGGGGCATAGTTCTTCTTGTACATTTCATCCATTTTTTGAAATGTTATGCATTTTTTTAAACTTTCAGGAAAACTTTGATATTCTCTATACCATTCGGATATTCTTTTTGCATTGTCATTTTGTCTCGCTCTCTTAAACATTGATTCAAGGAGACCCATGATTCACATCAACAACTTAATTTACCCTACAGGTTGGCAAGATCATGCTTTGATACCACTATAATGTCCTCAACCAAAAATAAATGAATAAATTCAGATCTGAAATTAGATTTGCAAATATTATGCTAATATCACCTAAAATCACCAATACTGCTCAACTAGTCTTGCATAAAGAGGACAACAAATTCATGAACCTTCCAAGGAGCACCATTCAAAAAAAAATTCTGATATTAAACAACAAATCATCAGGTCTTAGATCTGATCTACAACATCAGCAATTGATTTTACTCTTTTCTCCAAAAATCTCAACAAACCCACAAACTATGATGAAACTAGACTACCCAATTTGCTCCAAACTTCACTGAAAGAACACCAAACCAAATGAAACTTTATGGAAAACCAAAGAAATGAATTTTCTGATATATTTCAGCATACAAGTCTGAAAATCATATTTTCATCATCAAATCAAACTTTAGCTTCACACACCAATTCTCTTCACATATATCACCAAACTATGCCAAAATAACACTACCCGATCTTCTCATTTCACCCAATTGAAAATATATGCTTATCAAATGAAAATAACAGAAAATAGGACTAATTACAGACTCTATAACAGCAACATACTACTATAACACTATCTCAAATTCCATAAAACATAAAATAGAAAAACTATGCTTGAAAAGCACACAAAACTACATCCGAAGCACACTCGAACACTGAAAAGATACAATAAACAATCCACCATGATCCTTTCAGCCCAATTGCAATCTCTGAATGAGAATGCCTTTGCAATCAAAGGGTTTCCGTCATCTGATCACCCAATGTTTATGGGCTTTTCTCCACAAACATTCTTCTTCAATGGGTTTTCGTCCACCGAAGAGGTCTCTTGCAAATCTGCAAGTGAGAAAAGAGAATAAAATATCATCAACAACTTTCCAAACAACCCAAGCATAATATTTGTATCCATCAAGAGGATTTTGGCTCCAAAAATCAATGCCCAAGAGGAAAAGATAACCATTGATATTCCACATGTTGAGTTTCCCTCCATTTGTAATGGTTCTTTTCTAGTCTTTTGAGTTGCCTTCTCTAAAACCACCAAGGCACAATTCCCAATGACCAAAGGGGCCTCATAACCATTAATTTTAATATTTAGTTATCCTCTTGATATTAGAAATATATGGACAATATTAAATATTAAACTAATCCTTCTTTTGGTGCTCACCCAATTAACTTGCAGAGGCATAAAATGAGTTAATTTTTGCCAAAATCCAATTAGAAACAAAAAACGGGACATGACAATAAGTCAATAGTAATTTAAAAGTAATAACAAGCAAAATAAATTTTACTAAACAAACACGAAATTCCAAATTAATAATAACACTACATAGCAATTTTAAACATATGCAAGCTTGATAATTATCATTCTTAATCTAAATGCCAATGGAACTTATTTGTATTGTTTATAAAGCAATGCAAGAAAATAAATTAAGGAAATTAACTAGGCTTCTCGTCTAGGAATAGCTTCATTGCATGAATGCAAACTTTATTGCAATTCATCTTATCTACTAATAATAAAGCCAAAACATACAACTATCAATAAGATTGATAGTACAAATCATTAAAAACTATCACTTTATGCTCATGTAATGTCCCCTTCTCATCAGTGATCAGCTCAATTGCTCATCAGCCTATTCCGAAGGCCCGTAGGCTCGTTGAGGTAAATTTAGGGTTTCCTTGCTTGGAGGTTTGAAGCATTTCTGGGTGTTTACTATTTATAGTAAATACTATTTTTGGCAGTGGTCCTGTTGGCAATGCTTCAGTATGTTTCTATTCTTGTTGGAGCAGTTGGTATTTTTGGTGCACCTTTCAAAATGCAGTATATGTTGGCATTTTTTAATACAAGGCAATTGATGTTTTGTTTCTTTGTTGACCCCTTGGCCTAGAGAGATAACTTTAAGTTATGTTTAAAAGAGGGGCATGGAGAGGGACGCCTTCATAAAGGTGTTTTTTTAATATTTTCATTAAAGTATTTTATTGCCTTGAAATGGGATGCCACCCTTGAGGGGATTTGATAATTTTTATAATTTGAAAAATTGTAAAGTGGGTTTCAACGTTCTTGGTTGGGAAATTGAAGAGACATCTCTTTTTCTATAAAAGAGAGTTCAGCTCCAGCATTTGGTATCCATGAAATTATGCTAAAGTTATGCTGTCGAAATGACATTATGATTATTTCTTCGAGGGATGCTTACCTCTTAGATTCCAATCAATTTCGTGTTTGAGAGACAACACCTAATTGGTTTCTATTCCTGCTTCTCATTCAGACTAGTAGATTGAGCCTTATAATTGAAGTTTTTGATGATATTTCCAGTTTTGAAGTTGCTGATACAGTCATGGCTGAAAATCGATTTCACTTGCAGCTCTTATGGTGATTTTAATTTGGAGATGGGTATTTGATCATTGGTTTTCTTTTCCTTGGGCGACCCTACATAGAAGTTTGCAGATTTTATTATGTTCTTTCTGATTTTTGAGAAGCAAATCGCCCCTCTTGAAGGCCGTACCATTCATGGGAGCTTTGGGATTCGTGCAAGAAATATGCATTGAGTTTTGATGCTGATTTATGATCTGATTTTGAGCGCCAACCTCCTAAAAGGCTTCTGCAAAAGACTTCACTCAATTCAAAGGTATATTGAATGAGTTATGAACATTTCATTGGTTTCACAGTTGCTGATTTACACTTTCAGTTTGCTGGGTTTGATTGTTTGAAGTTCAGTTTTAGCCTTCAGTTTCCAGTATTTGAGTATTGAAACATTGAGAGAATTCTTCTTTACATATTAGAATTGTTTGCAATCACTGTAATACTGGTAATTTGCAGAATTCTTAATTGTAAGGTTGAGCATTAGTAGTACTAATCCAACCAGTTGTTTTGGCTGCAATTACTTGTAATTTTCTAAGCAAACATTAATTACCCCTGGATGGTTTACCGCCAGTGTGGAGAATTGAACTTGTATCTCTCTTTGTACCCACTATCAAGTGGTGAATCCCCACTCCTAAGTGGATGCCCGCCGCAGTGGAAGAATTAGTTAGTTTGAGTTGTATGGCTAGTTATCCGCCTAGTTATTTTAGTTTCTAATAATTACTCTGTCATATGTTAGCACCTCGCCCTCACTAGGATCTTGAGTGCACATTCTTGGCGTTGAGTTTTATCTTCAGTTTCAGTTGCATTCTATTTTTGTATCAAGTTTGGATCCTAGGGGTCCTCTGACCATATGCCCGCCCCTCTTCCTTAAGTGGTTTTAGAGCGCATTCTTGGTTAGAGTTGCTTTGATAGTGTTTTGGATTTGGCGCTAACGCTAATTAAGTTGGCCAAGTGTTGGTGATTGTGTAAAACTGTGGCAAAAAAAATTGGCTAGCATATTTCAGCTCACATCTCTCAAATGACAAGAGAATGAAAGATAAATGATCTAAAAATAGCTAACTCTTCAAAAAGCTTCTTGTACTGAAAACAATGACTACTAAAAATAGCAAGTCCCAAAATATTCTCTTTTCTTTGAAAAGAATGACTACTAAAAATATTGCAAGCCATTTTTAGCACAAGCTAAAACTAGACTTCTCAAAAAAATCATCAAACTAAAAATAGTATAGTTTATAAATAGTGCTAGCTGAAAATAACATAGTCGACAAATAGTGCTAGACTCTTTGCCAGAACCCAGAGAACACCAATATAAGACACATTCTAGATTTGCAAGATCTGAAACAGAACAGCAGAGAATTGCAGAGCAGAAACATTTCTCCTAGTCCACAGAAAACTAACTCTGCCAAAACGGTTCACACACCAGTGAACACAACTTTCACATTCCATCAACCCAAAAGCTACAAATTAGGAGATATCACCATCAGCAAACCTTCAGATCCACACAAGCATAGGATCAACACAGGAGAAACGCGAAGCACATACCGGCGCACATTCTGAACACATTCATAACTCTGACTTCTCTCTTTATTAATTTTCTCAAAAGCACTTGGAAACTCATCAATTTAGCACATCTACAACATCATAAATATAGCTCCATGTACTGACAACATTTCAACAACATCTCAACTATACATACACAATCTGCAACATACTGAATTTGTTGACATCAATGACAATATTAATGACAACACCACCAAACTTGCTCATACTTGCAACACGCTCTTATGTGTCTGATAGCCTATTTCCAAAAGCTCGTAGGCCAATCAGAAGCTGAAATTAGTATTTCCACTTTTAGAGGAGGTTTTGAAGGCTTGCATGCAAGATTTTTTTATGCATGTCTAGTGGAGCTTTCTGGGTTTTTGAAGAGCTTTGAGATGTGGTAACATGCATGATAAGATAATGACTTGCATTTTTGGTTGTTTCCTTGGCAGTTTTGGAGGCTTGCATGTTGGAGTTTTATAGTTTTTATTTTGGATTCCTTCTAAGTTTTCGGAGAGCTTCGTGATGGTGTGACATGCAACAAAATCAGAGAACTTTTTCGAACTTACTATTTTTAGTAAGTTGCGAAGGCTGCCCGGTTTGTGCTCAAAATGAGTTTGGAACTTACTATTTTTAGCAGTATGCTATTTTTAGTAAGTACTATTTTTGGTAGCAGTTCAGTGCAGTGGCTATTTCTAGCAGGTCAACTTGAGCAGTTGGTCATTCTAGCATTCTCGGAATAATTTTTGGCAGGTCAGAGCTTGTGTTGAGCGTTCTCTTATGAAGGTAAAATATTTTAATACTTTGGTGAAATTTTGGCTAAGGCTTGGAGGACGATTTAATTGAAGAAATAATAAAGTCATATTTTGATATATTTCATTTGGACGCCTAACCTTAGAGGAGATATTGAAGAATATAAGGTTTGGTTTTTATTAAAATCACTTAAGTCTACCTTGGATGCCTTTTGGGGGATATAATTGCATTTTCATTAGGTTTTTCACTAAGGGGGAATTGGACGCCCACTTTAAAGATATACTTACTTTTTATAAAGTAATTCTCCTCTCTTGCTTGGGACGACTTGGTCAAGGAGTCAACATGTAATTCAAATGCTATAAAATAAAAGGTGAATGGAGTTTCATTTGGGCATCCCTTTGGGAGGGAAAAGTGATTTTGAAATTGAGGAGAAAAAAGGTTATAATTAAGAGTGTTGGGCTCTTCATTGGATCATCCATTGTTGCTTATTGTAATGTTATGCTACTGAAATTGTTTCAGGCTTTGGCTTCAAGGAATGCATACCTTCTAGAAAGTATCTAGTTTCGTGTTTGAAAGATAACACCTAGCTGATTATGAGACTGCTTCTCATTCAGAGATTGCAAATTGAGCATCATAGCTGAAGTTATTTTATGATATTTACAGATTTGTTGTTGCTAGTTCAAGCATAGTTGAAGCAGATTTTCAATCATAGCTCCTTGCACAATTTTTGTTTGGTTTTGGGTGTTTGCTCTACCCTAGGCGCCACTTCTTGCAAGTTTTCAAATTTTTTGGAGTATTGGATTTTATCTTGCTGGTCGCGCTTTCTTGGAGGCTATACCTTGCCTGCCATTGCACTGGGAAGCATGCATTAAATGTTTGAGGTTGTTTGTTGTTGTTTGTGGGCTTGAGCTTGGTCGCCTACCTCCTAGGAGTCATCTACATTCAGTTTCACATCATTCGGATAAGTATTGGCAAAGTCACGAGCATAAGGGTGAAATCTCCACTTGCTGGTTTGAGTTTTCAGTTTGCTACAATTTAATATCAAACCTGATATTTCAGTCATTTTGGCCATATTTCTTATGCCGGTTAGCTTGTACTTGTTTGGAGTTCATTTCCTGACATTTTGGAGTGCTTTAGATAGCTATATCTCATTGTAATTTGCAGGTTATACTCATCGTAAGGTTGAAATCAGTAGTACTGATTCAGTCTCTTATATTTCTGCATTTTACTTTGTATTTCCCACTCATAGTGGAAGGGATAGGCCTCGCCATCCATGCTCTTTATTTGTAATTCCCACTCTTAGTGGAAGAGACTGGCCTCGCCATCTTACTTTCAGCATTTACTTTTTGTACTGCCCGTTGAACAAGAAGAAGTGGTCAACAAGCCGCCCATTACTTTACTTTCATGCACTTTGTAATCCTCATAATGTTGATCGGCTGAGCCGTCAATCTACTCCCACTAAATAAGTGGTTGAGTTGCATAATCATTGTATTTCCAGCACTTTTAGTTATTTAGCTAACAATTCCCGGCGCCATATGCTCACACCTCGCCCGTCATTGGGATCTTGGTGTACATTCTTGGTGTAGGGTTACATTTCAAAGCTGGTTTTGGTTTTGCTAACGCTAATAGGTTAAGTTGTTGATGTGAAAATTTGAAAAAAAATGTAAGAGGGTTATTTCAAACATACAATCCTCAAAGCACTACAGTGGTTTGCATTTTGTATACCCAAGAAATGGAGTATTAAAGGTTAGGACGGTGCAAAAAGCCTAACATTGTGCACTCACAATTGAAACGAATTTTAAACGTAATGGATGGAAAGAAATTGCTGCAACAAAGAAGGAACACCAAAGTGAGACAATATAGGCTCCTAATTTGACAACAAGTTGCTAAACTGTAATTCCTAGCATCAGAAGAATTAAAAGTTTAAAACAAACTAAGTGAGCCATGACACTCAATCTGGCAATCTCAATGAATTTTTATTGTTCTCTTACTTTGTTATGTTTTCTAATCAACTCATTGCTCTTCTAATTTCTTTTATATCATAATGAGTTGGTTGTGTTGAGTTCATAATCTAATCAATGAGTTGAGTTAAATTTTGATGATATGGGGGTCACAGGGAGAATAAGGTAACCTAATTTAATATGGGTTTCATCAATTTTCATTTCAAGTTCACTTTACACTAGAGAAATTTGAATACTTCTCTATTTTATAGTGCCATTCTCATCAAGGGAGTTATAGGATACATCTATTCAGTAAGAATTTAGAGATTGTGATAAAATTAAGTAGGTAAAAATATTTTATGCTTTAAATTGAATGGAGATTAAAAAGTGCAAAACTTGAACTACAGCTTAGCAGTTTAGTAGGAAGCACCAATATTGCAGCTTCTAGTTCTTCAAACAGAGTGAAGTGTAACACCCACTGTGGTTTGAATAAAGATTTTTTCTTACAAGATTTGCATTTCATCTGTTTCTCATCAATATTTGATATCACATCATAGCACTACTATGTACAGAGGACTTCCAAGAATTACCCATAAATGTTGATACCGTTGAAAGATACTTGATGTCTAGGCATGCACTTTGTGAATCCAGTGTTCTCTTGAGATAGGCATTGCATTCCTATTGACAACCAACCAAATCAATTACATATGAACTGAATTATAAAATTTGATAACACAACCAGTAGAAATCAGCAAACAATATTCTGAAATATTTAATGTGCTGACCTGCTCTGTGTTAATTGCAACTACTCGAGAGAACTCTTCTTGCCATAATTGATTCCCATGGGCATGAACATAATCCTGCATTGTGACAGCATGAATGTTACATGGTGTGTGATAATTGGCATGGCTTCATCAGAGGCAAAATCATTTATTCCCCCAAGAATCAATCTCCTTTTTGTGTGAATTTTAAATTTTATTTGCCAGTTTTATCAATAATGCATCACTATAAAGCTATAAAGCAGAAACATTGATTAACAATCCTAATAATCATAAAGACTCCAACAATGATGTCCAAAGGAACAGGAAGAATACTTGATATAACAATAAACTTATAGAACAGATACAAAGTGTTTGATATCAATTTTAATCTCAAAGCTATAATGTCATCCATAAGGTTATGCTATAATGTCACAGAATACTACAAAATATAAGATGCTGCCAAGACACTCATAATAACTAAGCACACAGAATAATTCAAGTTGTTAACCTATAGTTTTGAATCATATGGTTTGAACCTATATTGAAAGATTTGTCCAATGCAATTCAAACTCTAATAACATGATAATACGTTCAGCAATGCAGAGAAGATATCTCATATGCAATAAAGAATCATCTGCAATTGTTCATTACAATAAGAACTGGAGGAGCTACCTAAACAATGAGTATTCGGTAACTGTAAAGTACACAGACCCTTGTCACTCTTTCCATCTAAGAGGAAATTCGTATATGGGAAATATTTATGTACAATTATTTTTTAAGACTTCCATCCCAAGCTCATTTTCAAGACCGACAAAAAGAATTAATAGAAAATGCCCTATGACCTTTGAAATTGATATCTTTTAAGGGTTTTTGGATATAAGGGATATCAGAAACATAAACATAGTGTTAAAAGACTTGGACATGCCTTGGACTTGGCAAGCTGATTTTTGACTCAAACTCAAACTCTGTGCCTAGACTCGATGTAGACTCGGCAAAGACCTGGCAAATTGAAAAACCCATGAAATTCAAATATTTTTAAGGATTTAAAACTTGTTTCATGCACCTTTAATAAATAAACCTTAAAGACACAATAACATCATCAAATAGAAGCTACTTTGATCACATACACAAGTATACATCGATCACATAAGTATAAACGTGAATTTTAGCTAAAGGAAATTACATTTAGAATTTTAGATATATAAATATTGTCAAATGTACAAAAAACACATGGAATATGAAATCCATGGCATCAAAATTTCAAAACAAAAACTAGAAGTCTATGGCTCTGAGGAGCCTACATCACTCGGCCCTCCTACATGGGTGTCTAAGATATCTAGCTATGTCTTAGTGACACTCACACCAACATCCAAGGTGTCCACTCGTGCTCTATCCTCCTCTACCATGGCTACTACCTTTGCCTCTCTATCCATCTTCTCAACCCAATCAAAGGTGTTCATCACTAAAGATAGGACCTCAGCCTCATTCATCCAATCTAATTGTGGATCAACCTCATCTAGTCTGATGCGTGATAAGTCATTGCCTAAAATTTGTCTTTGGTGAAGATGAAGGTTGTAATGAACATAAACTAGATCATTCAACCTCTGCACTGCCAGTCTATTGTGATTCTTCAAGTGTATGTGCTCAAACATACTCCAATTGCGCTCACAACCTGAAACACTACATACTTGGTTCAATACTCAAACTACAATCCTCTGAAGATTTGGTACCTTAGCACCAAATCTTTCCCACCATGCATGTGAGATGAGAAAAAGGTAAAAAAATCAATCTCATTGTCCACCTTTAAATTTCAATATTTAATAATAATATTAAAAAAAAAAAAAGTTTCAATTTTTAAACTTAAATTATGCCTTTAATAGATTTTTACCTAGTTGCAATGTCAACTAAGTTGCCTTGCATATATCTCGTGCAAAAGATCTCCTTGTGCAAGTCTAAATATCTAAATCTCGGTTACTATTTGTGCTCCAACAGCAAATTCAGGCATCATCCGCTCTATGACTATGTAGACCCTACTCAAAACCTCCTCATCCGTCTTGAAATTAGGGTGAAATTGGAATGTTGGATTGAGGAAATAAGTAGTTGTGTGTAGAGGCTTGTGAAGTTGGAGGTTCCATTGTCTATCAATGATTTCCCAAATGGGGCAATACTTATCCTCAACTCCCACATAAATGGATCTAATGGCCTCCTTGGCCCTATCCATTCCCTCATATATGTAGCTCATTACAGGCTTCTCCCCATCAACAACTCATAGGAGAACCACTAGAGGCTTTGTGAACTACAATTATTGTGAAACATTAACATAAGTAACTATGAACAATATATATATATATATATATATATATATATATATATATAATGTAGAATTAGATTTACCTCTACAATCTTTACAGTTGGTACCCACAAGCTTTGCTCATGAAAAATTCAATTAACCACATCAACCTCTACATTGGTCTTAGCATATGATGAGGAAGTCCACTCCTCACTAACAAACATGCACCTCAAAGTTCCCTTTGCCTGAAGCAAGGATTGTGATGTCATAAAATTGGTTGCAAACCGAGTTATTTTAGGACAAGCCAACTCCTTCCCCGTGAAATGCCTCATTAGGTTGAGGACCCACATATGATTGTGCATGTATGTACAATTTTTTTTTTGTTTCCACACACACTTTGATCCATAGAATATTACCAAGATCCTGCAATATGAGGTTGAGGCAATGAACAACATAAGGAGTCCAGAATAATGATGGGTGCCTATACATGAGTAGTCTACCTACAACAACATAATTTTTTGCATTATCTATATCTACTTGCACCACATTCTCCTCACCCACCTCAACCAAGATTTCCTCCAAAGCTTCAAAAAGTAATTCAACATTTTTTATGTTTCTTGGAGCATCAATAGATTTTATAAACAATCTACCACCTAAAAAATAAAAACTAAAAAACTCAATGATTCAATAAAATATAAATTAAAAATCTTAATCACTAAATCAATGCATTTCAGGAAGTATAATCACCTCAGGAAGAAATAAGAAAATTTAACAATGTTTTCTTTCCTCTATCCGTCCAACCATCAATCATGGTGGAGCAACCCTTCTTCCTTCATATTTCTCATTGCTCGTCAATTGTGGCTTTCACATCAACCACCTTCTGAAACAAAGTGGGGCCCTTTATCTCCTTATCATTAGGGGCTTTTAACCCCGCCCAGTAAACAGTAATGGCATCCACCATGTTTTGCCAATAAAGAGACCAAACACAATAAATCAAATAAAATAAGTATTGTAAAATTGAGAGTTTAAATTTGAATTCGACAATACCTCTAAATATAAAAATTCAAGAGACAAAAAATCAAACTATATATTTTAAAACAAAACAAAAAAAGAATTACCTAGCTATGCGGAATGGAATGGTGCAATAGAACCAAAAGTCTACAATTGCACTTTTAGCTACATCATATTTATCTTTGTTCCAACCCATGCTCTCAAGTGATAGTTGGGAACCCAAATTAGTGCATGAAAAAGTATATGAATCTAACCTAGATTCACGAACTCTAGGCCCAATGCTAACATTGCCACTACCACTACCCATACCCGAAAAATGGATAAAATGGATGAATGGAAGAAGATTTGGTGTTCCACCCCTTTTCACAGAATGCTTACACACAATTTCAGGTCTGATTTTTGTTTGGATCTGTATTTCTTCCTTTTTTTTTGTTTTTGAGTTTGTTTGCCAATAATGCAAAAAAGGTACTAAAAAGCATATACATATAGTTGAGACTTCAAATAAACTAAGCTACTGAAATAACCTTGAGTAAATTGCTCAAATTAGAAGTCAAATATGATTTCGTCATTTCATGATAGGATACATACAATAGATAACTTACATCAAATTTAAAACTAAATACATCTTATACCATATTCTAACTTACAGCCATACAGCTCTGTGAATAGTAACTTGCTATAGTGCCAAACCCCAATAAAATTCACACTTCTCTTGAAAGCCAAACTTCTCCCACCCAAATCCAGTATGGGAAGCTTCTTCTATCTAGGGCACCCCCTTTAGGTGAAGTTGCAGCCCCTTAGAAGAGGCGTTTTTTTTATTTATGCTGATGAAACCCTCATGAAATGGGACAGCTGGCTGTAGCTGCAAATTTCAGTCCCAAAATACTTCCCAAAGCGAACAGCTCCTGTGCAAACAAAGATGGAGTCTATGGCAGCAAAAACCACTCAGAAATTAGCTTGAATAACCTGCAAACAGCCCCTTATGTCACCAAATTTTGCATCCAAAAACTGACCAGCAACCTTAAGGTGGTGTTTCACACACTCAAGCAGCTCAAAAACGAAAAACCAAGCCCCCTCCAAGCTCACAAACTGCAGAAATCAGGAAACCCTAGTCTCCCTCTTCCTCCAAAGCCAAACTCAAATGTCAATGAAGTCAAAATAACCAAGCATGAAAAGGGTCAAACTTTTTCCTTCAAGATATATGTTTTTGCAAACAAAACACTATTCATTAAAGTGAACACTATTCACTTTAAATTATAAAAAATTTCCACTTTATAAATCAATAGTGCCAAACAAAAATAAAGTGACCCCGCATTTAAAAGACACATGATCCTTGGGCCAAAAAGGGTGAAATAAAAGATAATAACATAATTTAATCACATGCATCATGCCAACGCCTTAATTCACCGTACCATTGAACTCCGGAGGTCAACACTGCATTTTGACAACCAAGTGACTGTCACAAAGGACCCTCTATCTAGAATCATTAGCCTACGAGGGTTGACATGATAGGCTAATCCATTGATTACGGATGTCTAGCTAGAAGGGGACATTACAGAAGAAGACTCTCCAATTCCACCAATGGTTTCCATCGCCTCTTGTAATGTCCCCGTTTTGGAGGTAGTTTGATTTAATTAATCTAATTAATTAAGTTGTCCAAAATAATGATTATTTTATGAGGATGACTAATTGATTATTTTAATTAAATTAAAAAGTGGTATTAAGTTAATTATTTATAAAGTTATCAAATAAATAAATATTAAAAGGTAACTTTATATTTAATTAATTTAATAAAGTGACTTAAATAAAATAATATATCATAAAGTCACTTATAAAAATAAAATAATATTCTGGAAGCTTCTAGATTTTGGGCCGACCTCTTGGTGAAAAAGAATAAATAGGTGAGGCCAGCCATTGTTTCATCATCCAGGAATTGATGTTTGTTTGATGTGGTTATTTGGTGGGGAAGCCAGCTAGGGTTTCAGCCATTGGAGGACCTTTGGGGACGAAAACCCTCATTGGTTACGCAATTTTGAGGCTGTGAGATACCAGCTGAATTATTGCTGATTGTGGGCTTTACTTCAGAAGTCCAATCTTGTGCTTCATTGTGGAAATTATTTGAGTAACAATAGCTGATGTATTATTGTACTTATTTTGAGTAAAGTATTTGACTTGCAACAGCTGATGTATTGTTGCATTTGATGGAGAAGTTACTTCAGCAGCTGATGTATTGCTGAGATTGATTATTTTATTGAGCAAATTTGTGGAGATTCAATTTGGAGAATAATTGTTGATTGTGATTTATCATTTCATCATCTTAAGGAGTGATATTTTGTAAAGTTTCAGTTGCATTTTCAGACCTTCATAATCTGTTGTCATGGAGGTTGATCAGCCTATGTGAGTCTCATGTTTTTGCTCATATCTTTCGATTGAGGAGGCCAATCATTCTGGGTATTGTTGTATTCAATTCCTATCGTCGAGACAATCGTTTTAAGGGCAAATTGGAGGGCGTTTGGTGCTGCAATTAATTATCTAAACTTTTGCCAAGCAAGAACAGGGGCAGCAGCTTGAGCATTTCGATTTGAGCTTGGAAGGTGCCTATCACATTGGATTTTTATTGTTTCTTCATCAACAACATTGGGCGCCATCATTACCAGGTTCTTCTTGCATTTACTAAGTAGTTTGCATTGTCATCATAGGCATTTTAGTTGCTGCTGTAAGTGAATACTCAGAAAATCAGATTTGGCACTATTGTCAAACAATTGTAAGCCAAGAGTCTTGGCCAATTCATAGCATCATTGTAGTAGACATTTTATTGCAAAGAAGGAGATATAAGTTGTTGGTCAAATACTATTGTAATTGAATATGTTATTGTCATTCATGATCAACTTATTAGTTTGCATGCCAATTGTTTGTCAAAATGTCAATTGGCTGTAGGTTTTCCTTTGGCATAAATAATGTTATAATATTGCATACTAGGTGTTTGTATTAATGCTACTTGGTTGTAAGTGCATAAATGCCATCTTAGGTTGCATCCAAAGTGTTTGTCATAATTTCTAATTGCTGTAGCTGCATATTGCAAATAGTTTCAGTCATCTATATACATCAAAAGTGCATTAAAACAATTGCATTTCATCTTAGAGACATTCATAGTTGTCATTGGCAGTCATTGATACCATTGGAAACATTTAAAGAAACATCATTGGTGACGAGAAAGTTAAAACAAACCAATTAGAAGTTCTTATCAGCCTATATCAGCTTGCACACCAATTGTTTGACAAAATTCCCAAGGCAGCAAAAGAAGAGTTTTTGAGTCAGCTGGGCTAGGCTCATTACACCTCTCTTGCCTATGTTTTAGTTATTTTTGCTACTCAAAGGTTAGTAATTGAGCTTGCACTTCACACATAATATCAACAGGCACAGTTGGGCATGGTTTAGCATCTCGACATGGTATATGTGCAATATGGTATTTTAATCTATTAATGCCTCCCCCAAGCATTGTTTGTTTGCAATGAAAACAAGTTATCTCTCCTTTCTTTTTCCCAGCAATAGCATGTTTCCAACAAGGGTCCCTTTGAACTAGGGTTCCGAACATTGTGATAAAGACAATTTATAAATCTAAAGAATGTTGCAATAACAGATAAAAAGAAAAAAAATCAACATTTATAGTTTACAATTAAACTAATATTAAAACATTTGAAGTTTGCAACTATAAAACTAAATTTTATTTACAAAAACACCTAGGGTTTGTTCAACAAAAAAGTTGAACACGCCTAGGGTTTGTTCTTCTTTGCTTCACTAAAACAAAACAAAAAAGTATAAAAGAGAAATGAATTTTTTAATAAAAAACAAAAAAAAAAAACTTTCAAAATCAAGACTTACCTCTTAAATCTTGATTGAACTCAATGATGAGCTCTTCCCAATCCTTTGTAGACTCTTCTAGATGCAGCAAAAGTAGCTACAGAGCTGCTAATATTAAAAAATCTGAAGTTTGCAACTATAAAACTAAATTTTATTTACAAAAAGCCTAGGGTTTGTTCAAAAAAAAGTTGGACATGCCTAGGGTTTGTTCTTCTTTGCTTCACTAAAACAAAAACAAAAAAACTGTAAAAGAGATATGAATTTTTTTAATAAAAAACAAAAAAAAACCTTCAAAATCAAGACTTACCTCTTAAATCTTGAATGAAATCAATGATGAGCTCTTCCTAATCCTTTGTACACTCTTCTAGATACAGCAAAAGTAGCTACAGAGCTGCCCAAATGTGATTCAACCACTGATTTTTAATCAGTCTCTTTGCTGATTTCCTTTCAATGCAATCCAATCTTGGCTTAGAACTCTATTTTTTCTTTCTCCTTTGGCTTGAAAAGAAATGAAGTTGCTTCTAGGATGTAGGAGACAAATATAAAACAAAAAAATTAAGTGAATTTCTTTTTTCTGGTTTTTATTTATCCTTAACCCAGATGTGGTCGAGTCTTCCCATCAAGACTCACCTCTAGACTCAACAAGTCTGGCGAGTACCCAACTACCAAGTCTCTTAGACTCATTTGGGGTTTCCCGCCTTGGTACTAGCCGAGTCAAGGCAATTCTTGGCATGTATTGGAACTATGTACAAAAGATCCTTGTATTCAAGGATATTACTAAATTGTAATGTCCTAGGTTATGATATGAGATTGAGATATGATTTGATGACCTAGACTATCAAGCTATCAAATAATTCTGATCACCTAGATTTTCTTCAAGGTTATGGTTTAAACAGTCAAGCAAGATTAACAACAAATTAAGTAGCTACAGTCTTGATCCACTCAATATAGACAATGAAAATCACACATAACAAACTGTTGTTCTTAAATCTGCTATAGAGTTTCTAAACTATAATCTGATATGGGTTCACTAAACTTGGTAGCATTAATTTTCCCCTTCAAAATGTTACAATTATCCCTACATTCATCTTAGTTTTCTTAACCATTTAATGCTCTGAAATAATGAGTAACCCTCTTACAAATCAAGCATTCCGAGCTCAAATATGAATATTGACTTGGCAAGGTAATCTCCTGAAAAAGACCTACGCCTCTTCAAATATGAATGCAATGTCTTCCTTTTCTCCAGTTGGTGCTAGAAAGATGGAGATGTTATTGACAGATTGGAATCTCAATTGGTTTATTTCCACCTCCAAATTAGGATGGTGTCTCAATCTTCAACTGTTTAGGATATGACCTAGGGTTTGGTTCAATTTCAACAACTTGTGCTACAAGGAATCAGTTTGCTGGCCAAATCTGGAGTATCTTTACCAGATCTGCCTAGTTCTTTTGCCCAGTTGTTGACGGAGAAGCGCAAACCGATTGGAAGCACAATAGGTGTTGAATTAACTAAGGTTTGAGGCATGACAAGCCTCAAACGCATGTAGCCTGGTGTAGTTGGGAATCTCGGAGATCAATAAGGAATGATCAATAAGCTACCACCAAAGACCTCCTCAGTAAACCATGTCTTGTTGCTCCAAAAAGGACCTATGTTGCTTGTTAAAGTTCCTAGTTCGCAAAGACCAAATTTAAAATATTTTGAAGATTTTCTAAACTACTTTCCATTTGCTGAATCAATACTATATCTGATTATTCCTCCTCCACTCGTCACCTTAAAAGGTGACACTTATCATGCGCATTTACAATGGGCGAATTTCGTACCTCCTAGAGTAATCCTTCATTGTCTTATAGCCTCCTTTGTTAATGTCCTATTATCCTTCTTCATTTCCTTTTTCGAAATGTGGTTTGCTCTCTTTGCTATGTTTTAGTCCAATAATTGCAAGCACTTTTTGCTAGACATGACAACTATATTTCTGATTCTTACTCCTCTTTTGCTTTCCATTTCTTGATATGCAATTGCTCCTCTATTTTCAAAGCCCTTTGACTTCATTACTCTCATCATCTTCCTATTCCATGTTGTCTCCTTCCTCTTGAATCCATTGCGGTGCAGGAGCACAGGGGCGAACGGGCTATCAGCACCACCAAAAAAAAATCGTTGGTTTGCTTTTCTTCAATTTTGGTTTTGTTTAGTTTTCCTCTCTTCGCCAATGCCTAAAACCTCTTAAATGTTCCATCTTCACTATAATACTACTATGACGAGAAATGTTCTTTTAAGCCAATATAATTGATTGATGTAATGTCAAATTCCCAAAGGCTATGCAAACTGTTGTGGGAGATATTTAAAATGACAGATTGTTATTAAATAGTAGTGTATCAAACTGGGCGATGTAATCTACCAAAGGCGTGGTATTTGGTCAATTCAATTGTCTTGTTTTTGACTGAAACAAAAGACAAAGTAAATGCCTTTAGAAAGTATGCGTTGGAAGAGAAATAGGGAGAGTTGGCGCTGTTTGGAAAAGGCAGATCCATTCTAAAATTTGAAATAAAAAAAACACATTTTTCCTTTTCAGCTTCAAGGCATGAGCGGCCTAGTTTTTTTTCACTAATTGCAGATCTAAAAACAAAAGGATAAGTGGGCGCCAGGGAATAGAGGCCGATGAAAATTTTGGAAGGGCCAAGGGACAGAAAAGAATCAGTCATGAAGAAAAAAAAACGAAGCAGCTGAACAAAAAGGTCAGAATGCGCAACCAGTGAGAGAAGGAAGGCGCACAGCCTGGTGAGAATGATAGATTTAGTGTGCAGCAAGCAAGAGGGAGGCACACAGTGAGAAAGGGATTCTCAAGAAGAATCCTGGGAAGAGAGGAGAGTAAGGCGGGATTGGAGGTCGCAGCTCGTGCAAAAGGAAATCACAAGCTTGAGGAATTGACCAAGAATGTGAGCAGAAGCATAAACAAAGAGGCGTCAAGTTTGGGAGTGTGAGCAGCTCGAGTATAGAGGAAGAGGTCACTGTGCAGGGAAGGGACCAATTTAAAATTGTAGTGGATTCATTTTGAATGCAGAGAAAAGAAGTTTGATTATAAATAGATTGTAATTTGTTTGCAAAACTCATATTACAAAAATCGAACACTAGTACAGAGCAAAAACTGAAGTCAAATAAAATATCATATTGTTGTGCTCTGTTTTTTTATGTCTCTGTGAGTAATTGGCAGAATTGAGAGTTCTCTGCATCACATTGGAATCCATCAAGTCCTTGAGAATCCATTCCTTTTTCATTGACACAATTTATACTTCAGCATATGTCCTTAAGATGAGTTTCTAAGAGCATTTCCTCTACTTTTGATTCTTTTGGGCCTTTCCTTCCTATTCACAATTTTTTCTTCTACTTCTCTAATAATCTCATTCTCATATTTGTTGATTGTTAGCAGTATATTTTACTTTGTTGTCGGCCGTAGTCGGCCTTGGTCGTAGTCGGCCAATTTCTAATAAAACAATAGTTAGTGAGAATAAAACATGTCATGTACTTTCGGGTAATCAAGTCCCGATTAATGTTAATATTAATGTTGTTACGAAACGTCGTGTCGGTTGATTATCTAACCATCGCCGAGTGTTATATGTAGTCTGTTGGGATAGTCGGGAGATAGTCGTGTGCCGATGGTTATATTGTTAAGCATTGTGATACTTTGTGATTGTACATGATTTTTTTGAAAATGAATAAAGTTTCTGGCATTCAAACATGATATCTTTCTGGTTACTGTTTTATTCTATGTTCTGCACATGACTAGTTTGCCAGTAGTACGTAAGATTTGAATTACATTCCGTAGGAAAACATTTGGCTCCGTTGCCTGAACGGACTAGGGCATCACCTGCCATGGCAGCGTAATGGGTCAACCGGCGGAAGAACCTGTAAATGCTAATGAGGAACGGGAAGACTCATTGACAGAAGATTTGGTAAATTTCTGGAAAATATCGTTATGTGACCACGTGCATAGGGAATCCCACATTCGGGAGATCCTTGAGGAAGTCATCTGCGATCGGTTGGAAGTAAACGACGAGGTGAACCACCTCTTGAATCGCATGCCCAGGTTATTGGCCCGCCATTTCATTATCCTGCAGGATTTGCGCGAAGAAGAGGATCGCGAGTGCCGAAGATAGCAAATCGTGCAACGTTGCGAAGACAGAACCAAACGTGAAGAGGAAGAACGAGATACTAGCCGGCGTCGTACTTCCGACAACCAGCAATGATTGCTTGAACAACTAATAAATGCCCGTATGGCCGAACAAAGACAAGCATCGAGTACCTGACGGGCACGAGACTTCGGAAGAGCAAGTTCGGCGATCACTCAGGCTGCAAGAACAAGAAAACCGGCGAAGACGACTAAAGCAAGTCGGTAAGGAATTGGATGAGGACTTAATTGAAATAAATCACAGCATAAAAAGAACATATGAAAATCTGACAAGAATAGACACATCCATTGAACGAGCGCACCATAGTTTGACAGAAGGAAGGGACGAAGACCCCTTCAGCACTCCACACATAGGAAGATATAACACCTATGAAAATGAAGATGATTTGAATAGAAGCATCATACGATTTCGAGAGTTGTCCCTTTCGGATGACGACGAACAGCTAAGGAGTGGAAGACTAGAGCTTAAGAGCCCACGACAGAGAGAGCATCGGAGGGAACCCGAGGAGATCTACGGTGTTGAGGACGCTGACGGAGGACGTGGGAGTGACTTGTACGTGGCCAAGGGTGCAAGTGACGCACAAGGACGTAGCGAGGAAACCACTAGTCTAATCAGGTCCAACACACAAGGAGGTCAATCGGGAAAGATGGCTCATCCGGAACGGCAAAAGTTGCCGAAATTCATGGGGAATGGCTCTGAGGATCCCGTACGGCATTGCAAGACATGTGAGACAATCTGGATAGCCAGCGGGCATGATGATCCCGACCAGTGGCTGAAGGCATTTCCAGGAACACTCAGAGACAGTGCCATTGATTGGTACTCGGAATTGGACCAAGCACAGAGAGCTACATGGAGGGTATTAAAGCAAGCTTTCCAGGAAGAATTCAAACTTCTACGGGACGATAGTGAGATTGTCACAGAAATATATCATACTAAACAAGGAAAGCACGAGAACGTGCGGACCTACAACAAGAAGTTGAAAGACTTGATAGGAAAGCTTGAGGCACAGCCAGCAGATGGCTTAAAGAAAAGATGGTTCATTGAGGGATTGGTTCCCTCGCTCCGGCGAAAAATGAAAGTAGTACCACCATCCTCGTACACCAAAGCATACAATCAGGCGATGGACATTGAAAGTGAGAACAAGACATCCTCGAAGGGGAAGAAGAGGGATGACGAAGAGAGTGCAGAGGAAAGTGAAGATGAATCGGCAACTGTACAAGCTCTTCGGCGGGATATGATGCGGATGATGAAAGAACTGAAGGCCAACAGGGAAGGATCCAAAGAGGCAAATGAATTATGGTGTACCGACTGCAAGACGAAAGGTCATACAAAGGCGAATTGCCCGAAAAAAATTATTCTGTGACATCTGCCAAGGTATGGGACACTCCGTCAAGGAGTGCCCATACAACTTAAAAACCAGAAGTTCGCAAGTATTCTTCACCCAAGGCAAACAGTCAACTCCTCCGACCACACCGCCAAAACCACAGAGCAACAATGCATCCCCTGGAGGCTACTGTAACAATTGGAGAAATACGCCCAAAAGCAAGATTCAGTACGATAGCAAAGGACGGCCCATGATCCAATGCCGAAACTGTAATGAATGGGGTCACTTCACGAGGGATTGTCCGAGCGGCCAAGGCACCGGGGGAAAGCTATGCAAGTGGTGTGGACCGGGTGATCATGAAGACACCAACTGTCCGAAGCAGAAAGGTAGTATCAATATGCTGGAGGTAGCCGACGAAGAAGTCTTGGCAATTACAAGGGCGCAGTCAAAAAGGGAAAATTATCTAGACCCTCCTACGGAGAAGGAAAGATTTCGGGAAGCCAAGACAAAAGTAGAAGAGGCAATGGTGAATGAATGCAGGAATTCTAAAGCTACCAGTACGTTGCTACAGTCGGAGTCGGAGAAGAATATCGTACGGCAGGTGCTTCACACAACCGTACCCATTAAGGTAACTAATCTCTTGCAAACGATGCCTTATCTCAAAGTAGCGCTTACAAATGTTATTGAAGAAAATCTTCATAAGGGTTCACCAGAACGTACGCCAGAAGTGGTAGCCGAGACTGCAGATCCAATGCTACTCGCAGTAAGCATCGGGAGGAAACCAGCCGTCGTCGAGATGGAAATCTTGGGAATGAAATTATCTAACACTATCGCCGATGGAGGTTCGGGAGTAAACATACTACTGGAAGAGACCTGGAAGTGTTTGGGTAAGCCGACTCTTTGGCCCCCGACATTTCACCTTGTGGGAGTAGACCAACATGGCATCAGACCGCTGGGTACACTAATGGAGCAGAAGGTCTTGATCGGCACACAACTGTTTTTGCTAAACTTTGTAGTCATCCCATTGGAGAAAAAGGCATACGATGCACTCTTGGGACGGGGATGGTTGATAGCTGCCAAGGCAACCCACAATTGGAAGAGAAATACAATCTCCATAGAAAATCAGGGGAGGAAATACACCATTGATTTGAAGAACCAGGCCGTCAGTGAGGATCTAGCATCTTCGGCATCTGAATCCGAAGGAGAATCAGATGATGATGAGAGAAAGCTAATGGAACCAGATGAAGAAGGGGTACTGGAGATTGGGAATTGCTTGGAGGATGAGACCAGTTCACTGAACGGACTGTTTCACTGGCAGATGGAGGATTATGAAGTCTTCCACCCTGATTGCAACATGCTGCAAGTCAAGGAGGGGGAAGCAGAAGAAGACAAAGGCTCGACCAGTGAAACATTTCCTCCCGAGTACGGAGAATATAGAGAAGGTATGGCAGAATTGGATGTAACGCCAGCACATAAGTTTGAACAAGACAAAATAATCAAGTACGAGGAGCCAACGATGAAGAAGGTAAACCTTGGGGAATCAGACAAACCTAAGGAGATTCTTGTGGGTGATGACTGGGACCCTGTACTGAAGGCGGCAGCATTCAGAATTTTCATAGACTATAAAGATGCTTTCGCTTGGACGTACAAGGATTTAAAAGGCGTACCACCGAAGTTATGCTTGCACAGGATTCCTCTCGTACCGGGAGCCCAGCCCGTACGAAAGCGACCGTACAGAATGAACAAAAACCACGCCACTAAAGTACAGGAGGAGATTGAGAAGATGCTGGAGGCCGGCATCATTTTCAAAGTGGAGGTCAGCGAGTGGGTATCACCGATCGTCATATCCTTGAAGAAAGAGGAGCAAATCAGAATCTGTGTTGACTTTCGTAGTCTGAATGCAGTGACTATCAAGGATCCATTTCCCATTCCCTTCACCGACTCAATTCTGGAAGAAGTTGTCGGGCATGAAATGTATTCCTTTCTAGATGGCTTCTCGGGTTACAATCAAATCAGTATCACGGAAGAAGACAAATTGAAGACTACGTTCGTGGTTGAGGACGGGGTGTACGCATACAACCAAATGCCATTTGGATTATGCAACGCACCAACTACATTCCAGAGGATAATACTCCACATTTTTGATAAAATGTCGGTAGGTAATTTCAAAGCTTTCCTCGATGACTGGTCAATTTATAGTGATAAGGAAAAACATTTGAAAGCCTTAGGCGAGTGCATGGAACGGTGTAGAGCAGCCCGCCTTGCCTTGAATCCGAAGAAATGCAGATTTATGGTGCCACAAGGGAAGCTGCTCGGACACATTGTGTGCAAAGCTGGGTTGAAAACTGATCCCGACAAGGTGCGAGTCATCGTACAGATGGAGGCTCCGGAGAACGTCACCGGTGTGAAGTCCTTCCTCGAGCATGTGGGATACTATCGGAGATTTATTAAAAATTTTGCCCAAGTGTTGTACCCTCTCGACCTACTGACGAGGAAAGGCCAACCATTTATATGGGCCGAAGAACAGGAGAAGGCATTCCAGGAACTGAAGGATCGATTGATCAGCTCACCCATATTGATGTATCCGGACTGGGATAAGGAGTTCCATGTACATGTAGATGCCTCTAATTTTGCCATCGGAGCAACCCTAGCACAAGTGGGAGCACACGGGTTGGACCACCCGGTATTCTTTGCCAGTCGGCTACTTTCAAAAGCAGAAAGGAATTACAGTACGACCGAGCGTGAGGCACTAGGAATGGTTTACTCCGTACAAAAGTTTAGGCACTACCTCCTAGCCACGCCATTCACTTTCTATGTGGATCACCAAGCTTTGATGTACCTGGTAAACAAGCCGATTATCCAAGGACGGGTGAGTAGATGGTTACTTTTGTTGCAAGAATTTACGTTCACCATCATCATACGACCGGGAAAGAGCCATGTTATTGCCGATCAATTATCCAGAATCCGGTCGGGCGAACCCGCTGAGGGAGGGGTGAATGAAGACTTTCCGGATGCACACTTATTCCAAATTGCAATATTGCCCTCATGGTACGAGAAGATTGGAGAATATCTATCCACATCCACATTCCCGAAAGAAATGCCACCAGCCGAAAGAAGGAAGCTTGTCCTGAAAAGTAAGACATTCCAGTTGATCAATGGGTTACTCTACAAGATGGGACCCGACCAGATCCTCCGGCGATGTGTCATAGAGGAAGAGATACCTGGCGTACTAAAGGAGGCACATGAAGGACTGGCCGGCGGCCATATGGGACCCAATGCTACAGCAAGGAAAATTCTCTTGGCAGGCCTATGGTGGTTGACAATGCACACTGACGCTAAGGAATGGGTGTTAGGCTGTGACACTTGCCAGAGGGTCGGGAAACCATTGAAGCGGGACTTCATGCCACTGCATCCCTCACAGCCACAGGAATTGTTCGAACGATGGGGATTGGACTTCATTGGACCATTAAAGGTGAGTCACTTGCATCGATGCCGATATATTGTGGTCGCTACGGAATATTTGACGAAGTGGGCTGAAGCTCGAGCATTGCCAGACAATACAGCGCAGAGTACGGCAAGATTTATCTATGAGCAAATAGTGACACGGTACGACATCCCCATTCGGATCACGAGTGATCGTGGAGGGCATTTCGTTAATCATGTTATCAGGTTGATGACGACGAAGTTCCGAATTTTTCACAACCTGTCAAGTCCGTACTACCCACGAGCTAATGGCCAGGCGGAGTCTACAAATAAGGTGCTCGTATCAGTGATTCACAAATCATGTGGCGTGGAAGAAGCTGACTGGGAAGAAAGGTTACCAGCTGTCCTATGGGCATATCGTACAACGTACAAGGTAACAACGGGCCACACGCCCTTCCAATTAATGTACGGTCAGGAGGCAGTGTGCTGATGGAGTACATGGTACCAAGCCTAAGGATAGCTGTGGAGAATCGGTTGGGCGATACTGAAAGTTTAAAGGAAAGACTATACCAACTGAATAAGCTGGACGAGCGAAGGGTGATGGCACAATGGGCGACGGAGAACATGCAACGGCGAAGGAAATATTGGCACGACAAGCATCTCCGACGAATGAATTTCCGGTCGGGCCAGTTAGTTTTGAAATATAACGGCTGTAACGAGATCAAGCCGGGGAAGCTTAAAGTTCGTTGGTTAGGACCGTTCCGAGTACGGGAAGTATGTGACAATGGTTCTATAAAGTTAGAAAATCTAGATGGGTCACTGATATCGGAGGCAATCAACGGATCGAAGTTAAATCCATATCAGGAGAGAAAGGAGAAGAATACTATCGCCATCAACATGTTGGGCTATGCCACAAAGGAAGATTGGCCTGTGCAAAGTGAAGGCCCGAGAGAACAAGACTGGGGACTAGGAGGTCCCGGATATGTAGCAGATGATGTCTGGGCAGAATCAGGCCGAGATCAAATAATTGAAGAAAGGTTGGCAGAGAAGCGAGTGGAAGGAATTGCAGTACCATGGATACACAAGCACCTAACCAATGCAATGTTCGGAACCCCTACCCTATGGCGTCGAATGGGGGGACATTGCCATTATGTAGCCCCTTACGAAGGAGTAAAACGAGGATATGTAGCCAAGGAATTGGACACGGAAGCACAGGCGGAAAAAGAGAAACAAGAAGGCCAAGAACAGGATGAGTCTCAAACGAATGACGAGGAGGACTGGGACGATGAACAATGGGAGGCTTACTTCGAGAAAAAGGCCCCTTGCTTAAAGATAGTGTTGAGGACAGAAGATACATTTGTGTCAACGGTGGACGGGTATATAGAAGATCTTCTGAAACAAATGCGTCGAGAAAGAAGAAAAATACCAAGGGTTAGGAAGATAGCAACTCAAGGACTCTGGAAAATAATTCCTAACCTGGCAGGACCACCAGCAGTACAAGGCAACGATGTTACGTGGTATCAACAATACGGCGGAAGATACATCGACGGAAGTTTTCGAGGTATTGGTCCTGCCCCTTTACTTGATAAATGGTTTGATATAGAGTATATAGGAACGTGCTGTGACGAAGAATGTTATAAAAGGCCACCACACACATGTAAATGGTACTATACCTCAGAATTAAAAGTTCGGGAACAAAGTGAAACAAGAGGGATGAAAAGAAAAGAAGAGAGAAGGGAGGAGAGAGAAAATGAATAGAAGTTGAAAAAAATAAAAATAGAAAGGAAAAAAGCTATGAGACATCAGAAAATAAAGGAAAATGGAAAAATAAATAAAGGCGAATGGAGAAAAAAGAAAAAAGAAGAAAAAAATAAAAGAAATATGAGGGAAGTTGGAAAAGAAATTAAAAGAGAAAAAATTATGAAAGGAGAAATGAAAAAATTAAAATTGGCTAAAGGAAGAAAAATTAAAGTGAAGCAAATTAAAATAAAAATCTTGGCTATTAAACAAATCGTACGGCCATGGGAGAAAATTGCTAAGGGAAATAAATGGCGAAGAATCAAAGTGGGGAACATTAAAATAAAAAGTTGCCAAAACTCGACCAAGGAGGAAGTCATACGGCCATCTAAGGACGAGCTATCTTGGACAGAACGAAATTGCAAAGGGAAGAAAGACGTACGGCCAAGCAAAAAGAAGAGAGTACGGTCACAAGGGTGTCTTCCAGTCGTACGGCATACAGGTAACATTCAAACCGTACGGCACCTTAAGTATTCATCAGGTTTTGGAATCGTACGACCACAAGGGTGTCTTCCAGTCGTATGGCATACAGGTAACATTCAAACCGTACGGCACCTTAAGCATTCATCAGGTTTTGGAATCGTACAGCTTTCTTTGTCCAAACAAATCATACAGCCCTCTAGTCAAAGCGTACGGCCCTCCAGTCAAAACATAAGAAATTCTCAAAGTTGCAGAGTCGTACGGACTTCACAGATCACTCAAGTCGTACAGCCCTTAACAATTTTCCAAGTCGTACGGAGTTCTCAAAAGGGCCAGGCCGTACGAAACCCTCAGCATTCGTCAAGTTTTGAAGTCGTACGGATTTCACTGGATTACCAAGTCGTACAGATCTCACTGATTTGTCAGGTCGTACGGAATTTGAAGGATATTCAAAGCGTACAAATCTTCCAAGAGTGCCAGGTCGTACGGCCCTCTCAGGTCGTACAAGATTGCCAGAGTTGCCAGATCGTACGGCCCTTTCAGACACAGAATTTTCAGGCCGTACAAACTCAGTCTCTCCAGGGCGTACAGCACTTTCAAATTTTCTCCGAATTTTGGTAGTTTCAGGGTTATTGGGTATGGCAGTTACCAGAGTTTGGCAGTTTCGGCAATTTCGATAACCATCTCGAAGGTTATAAAATCGGCTGGAATCGCCGAACTGACAACAAAATGGACAAGGGAAAGAAGGTAATGCAGCATAGGCCGAAGGTAGCCTCGGCAGGGAAAAGGAAGAAGATGGATGCTGATAATGAGACGATGGCATGGGAGAATATTACTGGCAACGAGTGCAAACAGTGGTGACGAAGCACTCCCGATGACCACTCCTTGAAGGTTGCGCTTCAGCACGCTCGGGTAGACAAAGCTGTGATAGTGCCTTTCTTTATTTCTCGGGAGTTTGAGCCTTGGCTGAAGGCGATGGTGGACAATTATTGCAGGCATACGCACAAATCGACAATTGATTATAGAGGTTGCTCAATCACCATTTCATTTTGGCCACAAGACTTCGAGCGAGTGTTTGGCGTTCCAGCTGCCGGAATAGGGGTTAACAAACCCAAGAAAATGACACAGCAACACAAGGAGGTGTTAATCAAACAAGTGTG
>VDFB02257379.1:0-41009 GCA_007258455.2 Sequoia sempervirens | reverse complement strand
CCCTTATTATCTCTGACCAGCGTATTTCTCTAGATAACAGCAAGAATATTATACAAGACAAGGCCAAAAAAGACAAGCCGTGGACCTATTTTGGAAGTATATGCTTCGTAAGACTATTGCCAGTAGTAAGGATATCAGCAGTTGCTCGTGTGTGGGGTTGATACCAAGTAAGCAGTATTATTTTTGTGATGTCCCCATCACAGACAAATACTGAGGAAGGAGGAAGAATATAAGAACTTATCCCAAGCTAGTAACCATCGGTCGAAGGGTTTATAGGCTGCATGGTTAATTGGGAAATATCAGGAATAGAACCTTACCATATATTGCATATAAGATTGCACTCAGAACAACATTCAAGGTGAGGAATCAGTCAATTATATCATCCTCACATGAGCTAGGGAGGTAAAGATCAAGCAGGGTATCTTTACCGTCCTCCATTCTAGAGGCCATTACACATTCATACTTATTACATAATTATGATCAAGCAGTAGCAACCCTACATGATCAAATCATCAAACTAATATTACTCATCAAAGTAAACCAAATGAGTGTCAATTTTTATATATCTCAAATTTTATTGTTTATTGGGACATTGGATATTATTATCTATCAATATAAAGCAAACTTTAAGATAAGCCTAATAGGGGACATTACAATGGTATCAGAGCATCTTTCCTGCCAACCTGTAGAAGAAGAGTAAATGCAAACCTACCACAGAAAGGGAACAATGGCCGAACAATTGGCTCAAGAGCTTAAAGTTTCATGGAACAAACCAATGAGAAATTTGAGAAGACCAATCAGTTGATTCTCCAGGCTCTTCAAAAAATGAATAACAATAATACTCATGGAAGAACCATTCCAAGGACAGAGATACATTCGAACCATTCTAAAAACGAGCATTCAACCCAAAGTTCTTCACTAAGACCAACCATGCCGCCATTCCTTCCAAGAGAAAATGTCATAGAAGAGACAGAAGAGCCAAACTCAAATAGTGCAGAAGACATTGCTCATATGTATACCGGATTAGACCCTACAATTCAAAGACTCATAGCATTCAAAGAATATTATGAAGTCAAGACCCAAGCACATTAGAAACAGTTTGATTATTATCTTCCATTTTTGTGTATGTTGGAGGTGCTTATATCATTGCTCAATGGGAAGTTCATGGAGATTGGCAATTGAGCATATTTATTCATACAAGTCTTGTATTTACTAGTTCCTGATTCTCGCATTTAAACCATCATGAGTATTTGAAGTTGCCGACAGTTTAAGAGCAACTCTACTAAACCCTTCTGGTTTGATTAATTTTGCATCGAAGATCTATTGAGCACCATCTTACGAAATAATATTGAGGCCAATTATAATTGATGGAATTCTCTCCACACTAGCACAGAAGGGGTGGCATGGAACCACAGGACACTATATGTCTGTCAAGAATTGTTTGCTAGCCTCTTCCTGGGTATTATATACATCCTACATTCTTTCTCACAGCGCCATATCTTATAGAACTTCAAGACTATCGAGATATTAGTTTTGAGCATTCATTACCAATGCAATAGCCAACGATTATGCTTCAGAAGGAACTGATTAGTTTTGAAAAGGCTCACAACTCATAAAGAGGGTCACGCCTGGTTGAAAGGACATCGCCTTTCAAGAAGTAGTCTTTAATCATGAGAACTTGAAGATATAAAAGGATGATGGATATAGACTGGCAAGGATACATAGGTGTTTATCAGGTCCAGAGTGATCTTTTAAGAGCCAATTAGCAGCCAGCAAAATGGATGCATGATTGAGTTGCATATATTTGATACAGATATGAACTGGAGGGAGATTAATAGAGTCTTGCTCATCGATCAGATTGCAGTATTAATACATTCTTAATTGCAGATCAAGGTGCCCCTAGGTAGCCGAGTGATCGTCAACACAGGCTGCATAATAAGAGGAAGATATCAGACACACAGCCAAGGTTTAAATCGCACAAAGTGAAAGATTAACATCAGAAACAGCGATTGAGAGAGGCATCTAATTACTCAAATTTATATGCATAAAATTGAATAGAAAATCAAACACACTGAATATAATGTAACCTATTTTCCATTTCTAAAACATTTATAATTGAAGATTGAGAAATTATATCAGATAATTGTTCATTCATATCAGCATATCATTAATTATTATCAATATTTATAAGTCTAATAATCAAGTCAACAATAGCCTTGAAAGTTGCTCTTAATAAGATTGAAATTTATCATTAGAATTATTGATTCTAGTCTTATTTGGAGATCTTGATTTAGAAGACCTAAAGCAAAGTTAGGATAAACTTATAAGGGGACATCTCAATTTTTGAGGAGGCTAGGTGAGTTTCTTGGTCGCCTATGTGGAATCTAAAAAGTCAAAGGTGATGGCGTGGACAAATTAAAGTTTATGAATTCATCCAAATCCTATCGTTCCTTCATGACGTGACTTTGACTACCACTATTATAAGGGGTCGGGACTTGTTTCAATGTTGACCAGATAAGGAAATTCAAGTGAATATTAGTTTTGTAATTTCTCTTATCCACCTCTTTATTCTTCACTTATTTCGTGGGAGTCTGAAGGAAATCGGGATCATTGGGAAACATGGCTAACATCAGCCAGGTAAGTCGTGGATCTTCCAAGAAGTGGTTGACCTGTGTAATCATTTCCAGGACGGGAGAACAGAATTACAATTTATAATTTTATAAGCAAGATTCTGGAGAACTTATGTCATTTGAAAGGAAAGAATTTTTGAATGTAAAGTTGTAACATTTATATCTATATTTGAAGGTTTGGGTGCACGTTTGCATAAATATCTGAATATATATACTTGTAATATATCTAAAATGATGATCCTGGTTTACAATTAATTATTTTGCTCTCCATAGGCAAGGTTAAATCATTTTAGATCAATAGTACAGAATAGTTTGACAAAATGTCAACATCTGTCAAACTGTGAATCCTGGTTTATGATGATATATAAGGTTTCCACTAAGAACTGCGGTCATTGAATTACTCTACATATACAAAGAAAAACCATTGCAGATCAAACCAACAAATTAGTTTGACAAATAACATTGTCAAACCAGAGAAGGAAATGAGGAAAAAAAAAATCAAACAGGGTAGGACATTCATTGATCAGCTTTAGGATAAAAGATGACTACAGTTGATAAGTGTATATGTGAGTTGATGCAGTATATCTACATGTTAATGAAGGAAACTGATATTAAAAAGGCATATTTAAAGATGGTTGCAAAACCAAAACGTTTCGATAAGGGGAAGCCTTGGTTTGAGAAACAAGTAAAACAGAAAACCAAACATCTATTGCAACCACATCCAAGGAGCAACTTGCAATTGGAAGTGCATCTTTCAATCATAGGGAAGACGTTGCAATAGGCAACAATTATTGCAACGAAGTTGGATTCCAATGTGATACACTTCATGGGTCAGCAACTATTCATGGGCATATTGTGAGCGATGGTGTTAGAGCCTACAAATAAGTTGAGGATGTCATGTCCCCGATTTGGAGGCAAAGTAATTTAATTAAAATAATTAATTAAGTTGTCCAAATATTGATATTTCATAAGGATGACTAATTGATTATTTTACTTAAATTAAAGTGGAGATATTAAATTAATTATTTATAAAGTTATTCAAATAAATTAATATCTAAAGGATGACTTTATATTTAATTAGTTTAATAAATTGACTAAATAAAATAATATCAAAAAGTCACTTAAGATAATAAAATAATATTTTATTCTAGAAGCTTCTTGGTGATGTGTTATGAAAAGTATAAGAAGTTTTGGCTATGCATTTGGGCATCTTGAGTTGAATACATCTTTTCTACTACATTGGTAAACTTGAATGCTTAGCAAATTGCCTAAGGGTTTGAAGACTCTAAGGTGCCGGTTTCGGTTGTGCAACATCAACCCTAGCTGGAGGGAGTGGAAGATAATTTCAGTCTTTCACATTGTGCCAAAATTTTAGTGGCTATTGGCCAAATTTTGTCATTGAGGAGAAATCAATTGGGAAGAAGGTTTAGCAGATTGGTGGAGATCCTTTCAGTCATTTGGAAGGACAATTTTGCTTCAAGAAAGACGCATTGATAGTTGGACGAATTCATGCTTAGCTGGTCTGATATAAAACAGAGTTTTGTCACATGCTGGGAACCATAAGGGAAGGTACGATTTTGTTAAGAGTGGCATACAAAAATCTCAGAAAATTCAAGAAGCATCATTGGATAGTAAGGAGTCAAGGCGCTGCATTTTGAGAGCTGGTAGCAGCCTCTTCAAGGAAGTTTGATCATATTTATGTTGGCAGCCAAATTGTACCAGGTTCTTCATATTATTGTTATTTGGCATTTAAGCTAATATTGGCATATAGGTATCTATTGCTGATTTGATCAGCATCTGGGCACTGTAACTGCAGTCATAATAGAGTCAAGAAAATAGCATATGTAGTGTTGTTATACACACAGCAAGTTGGCATTTTAATTTCAGTCATAGTTATATTGAAAAGAAGATTCAAAGATCATATGTAATAGATTTGATAGCATTGTAAGCTCAGTCCTAAAATACAGTGAAGAAGAATTCTGTTAAGTCAGATTTGCATTAGCATTCATTTTTCAGATTATTGCCATTGTGTCACATTTATAAATTGAAGAAGAGAGTTGGGCAGTCAATTATTTGACAAAATGTTAAGTAGTTTACTTTCATACCAGCATATGTAGTTTGCATACAAAGTGTTTGACTTAATGTCAAGTAGTTAGAAGTTATTTTCAATCATCTTGGCTGTAGGTGCATATTTCAGTCATATAGTTGCATTGGAAAGTCATATAACAATAGTTACTTTGTATACTCATGCATTTCAGTCTTTGGCACATGTTCATTTGAGTCCATTGAATGCATAACAATCATTCTTACATTGCAAAATACCAAAAAGAATTTCAATCAGCAAGTATAAATCTCATTTGGCAAGTGTTTGACAAAAATTCCCAAGGTTCAAATCAGCAAGTTTAAGGTCAAATCTAGCAAGGGACATCTCAGAGGATGATGATTCTAGATTTCCTTCCAGTGATGACGGTATAGAAAGCATGACATCATCCAATGAAACAATTAAGTGGGATGATGATGATGACTTTATCTTTGGAACTAACACTTCCCTAGTTCCAAATCAGCAAGTTTGCAAATAGGTTATCATAGAAGAAGATTTTGGAGAGGTACTTCAGGAGTATGAACTCTTGAAATTGGCGTATGATCTTGTCCATTACCCCAAATATTCAAAGAGACGTAATTTGCAAGAAGATAGTTTATAATTTATTAATAATCCATTGTCTGGGGTTGATGCTGATTTGTCTTATGATAATCCACTCTTTGAGTTGGATGATGGTGCTTCTTCTGATCCTTGTACGGAGTTTGGCAATATTCACAGGATTTGGGATCTTAGTAGTGGATCAAGACTTCTGACAAGGCTTACTGATGCATTCCACAATGTGCATAATCAGCAGTGTGCATATAGCTTTACTTTCAGCCCACTCACATTTGATTTGACTATGATATAGAAGACACGCAAGTGTGAGATAGATGGTTGGTATAAGGTTTTTCCTTTTGTGGATGAAGGGGACAAACCTTACAAGTTTTCTAAGTTGCCTCTACAGGGTAATTATGCTATTGGGATACATGATATAGAGGCAGATTTTGAGCAGTTTGGCATTCCTGGTGTAGTTGAAATGGTGCAGCAAGAACCATCAAGAGACAGAAAGGAAAAATTCCAAATTTGTACATGGGATCTAGGTGGAGTACAATCGTGGAAGGGTAAGGTCCCAGGAGTTTATTACAATGTGTTGCTTCACCATCTTTAGCTTGGTGAAGAATAAATCAGAGTCTTGGAACGAAGGTCAACAAGTGATGAGTATAGCAAGCTTCGAGTGGGGTTGCGGGCTTTGGGATCTTATATTCTTGGCAGTATGCTTCTTCCATAGACAGGATAGTGTTTGATAGGGCTGTCGAGTTTGGTTTAATCTTTCTCTAGTGGTTGCAATGGAGTTTTGGTAGAGCGTTGTTCAAACTAGTTTGGGATCCTGGTATTCAGGATACGTCTAGTTGTTCAGGTCAGATTTGTTTGGGGACAAGCAATCTTGGCGAGGGCGGACTGTAATGTCCGCTTATATTCGGGATTTGTCTCCTTGCAGTGGTTAGCCTATTATCCGGTTCCCATAGGCTAACGGGATATTCAGGGGACCCTTCTGAGGGTCTTTGGTGGTTCCTTAGCTGGCTTTCAAAGGTTTATCTCAGTTTTCTCCTGCTTAGTGACTCAGTGATTTGGTGGTGAACCTTTTGGAGGTCATTTTGGTTGATTTCTCCCAAACTTACTATTTATAGTAAGTCACTTGGTCATATCGCCTATACTTACTATTTGTAGTAAGTCATATCTAGATCAATCGTCATCATGCCTACATCCGGAAAATATAATTGGATCACTATTTGAACCAGTGCTGAGTAATTTATTAAGGATTAATGATGTATTATATTATTAAAGTTATTTGACTTTAATAATATTAATATTTAATGATGACTTATCAAAAGGTGATATAAGGGGGTTGAATGGAAATTAATGAAGTGTTATATTAATGATGCCTTATTAATTTATTATTTCAAAAAGGCCAAATGCATCAAAAAAAAATATTTATTTTATTTCATTATTTGGCCAAGTGGGGATTTGGAGTATAAAAGCAAAAAGCATTGGCTTTTTCATTATCTTTGATCATTTTATAAAAACTTGTTCAAATTGGAGAAATTGAGCAAGGGTTTGCTGGTTGTTAATGTTTCAATTCGCGCCTTTGGAATGTGGATTAGAAACGGACAGCTATGCACAGATAAACTGATGTTCAAATTAGGAGGGGAAGCTCCGTCTTCGTTGATAATGCTTAAAGAAAGTAAATTAAACTATTACAAATCTTTTTGTTCTCAGCTGAGAGCACAAGGTTATAAAACTCTTTGTGTCGTAGCTGAGGTTTTCCCTTTTCCAAAACTTCAACTACAACTAGGCCTACTCTAATGACACTTCTAGCAACTCAAGTAAATTCAAAGCTTGAGAATTACAAGTAAACGAGGAATGATTCAACACATAAACACTCTCCTGACGCACACCCGAAGACTCATTGTACTTTTAGCTGCAAGCTAAAATAAAGAGTATATAAGCAACACCTGAGACAATAGATTAGAGCAAAATAAGCATAAGATTTCCTTTCTCAAATTTCTAATAACGATTACACTTCTAGGACAGTAGCTTTGTAGCAATAACAGGCTTACAGTTTAGCGAGCAAACCAAAATACACTTGACACAAATTACACATGAACCGAACAATAACTTGCAGCAAAATAGGCTTGCAAACTTGCTATTACACTAGGTGAATGGCAATGAATAACAAAGTTGCAGGCAAACGTAGCCTCAGCAATTTACTATTGCAATAACGGTTAAAGAAAAATGGGCAAGGCTGCCCTTATTTATAAACAAACAAGGAGTAGGGAACCCTAAAATCTCTTACATTTATAACTAGACTTGCCAACTTGCAAGCTTAAGTTCCAACTATTACAATTTGATTTTTCCTATTTCTTAAAGAATAGAAGATAAGCATGAGACAAGAATCGCAAGAAAACTCAGAAAAGGCATCGAATTAACTACTACTTTAATTCTATCTTTGAAATCTTCGTTGTCCCAAAAAGATGACTCACTCTCTGCCAAAAAGCCAATTTGTTCATGATTTCAGTTGGAGAATATTGTATGTTCAAAAACTCTAACTTTGGCTGTGAACACACCTATGTTCGGAAAAGCTTTGAGCAAACTGCTCAAAATAAGTTGCTGATTTTTCTCGAAAAAAATGGATTTCTTGGAAAAGGCAAAGGTTTCAGTTTTGTAGACAATCACATGCTAAAGAGATCCAAATTGTCAGATTTTCAAAAAGCCGAGGGTTTCCCGAAAAAACAGATTTTTGGAAATATAAAATTTTCCAATCTTCAAGAGGAGGAAAAAGTAGGTGGACCCAGATCAATAAAAATTGAGAAAGCTGACCACGTGTTTCTAAAATGTGATGCCCTAGAAGATTGGATGATGAAAAAGTGTGCCTCTATGCTTCCCAGTCCCGAATCCATGTAGAACACTCAAAAAGCACATTGTTTGAGCCTCCAAATCTTGATGAGAAGAAAATTTTATCTTTCTTCCTCAGGATGCCAACCTACAAAATATGAAGAATAAACGCCAAAAGCCTTCTTAAATGGAGTTTGAGGACGAAAAGGCACTTTCTTCTACAAGCTTTAAAACTTTCAGGCCAATCCGTAAATAGAAACGTCGAATGTAGACACTATTGAATGATGAATGGAAAAAATTGAAAAAATTTCTAGGGCATTGAACCTTGGGCACCCTTGGCCAGCTAGGGTATCCAAGCATCCCAGACTTAGCCATTTTTTTGAAATTTTCAAATTTTGCTTTCTTTGTTTCACGTGGAGCCAACTAACCCTGTTTGATATTCGTTTTTGTGCAGTTGGTGAACAACAAGGCCTGGAAGTCAGTCATTCTAGAAAATTTGATTATATCTGAATTGAATGGTACCATTTGCCAACCTTTATCACTACATCTGACGATCTGCTAAAAGCCAAAACAAGGCCAATGAAGAAGTTTTAAAAGTTTTCTAAAAAATGTGGAAAAAATTCTAAGGTATGGAAAGTTGGGCGCCCCTCTTGGCCAAGGGCACCTAGACTCTCCAGACTTAGCCAAAAATTTGATATTTTCAACTTTCTTTTAACCTTCGTTTACCATACTTCGAACATCTTTGTTTGACCAACAATTGGCGGCGACTGATGAACTTTTGGTTTGGCCGAGATATTCATTGGAAAGCATGAAGAATTCTGAAAAAGATGATCAGTTTTGCAAACCCTAGAAATTTCCTTTCACATCCCAAAACCCTAGGCGCCCCTAGTTGATGGGGCACCAGAGATCACCAGACTTAGAATATATTTTGAGGATTTTCTTGATTTTCACTTTGTCCTTGTGATGGAACACCTCTGTTTGATATGCAATTCCAGCCATTTGATAAATCTAGTAAACCTGTTGATGGATCCAATGCAAAGCCTAAAGAAATCTGAGAAGAATCAACAGATTTGCAAACCCTAACAACTGATTTTGGTTGCTTGAAATGCTAGGCACCCCTAGCTAACTAGGGCACCTTTCTTCTCCAAAGTTAGTTTTTCCAGAAAAAATACTTCTCGGCGGGTGGCTATTTTCAAGGGTTATCAGAAGTTGTCTGAACATATCCGTGTTTATAGTCAACAATCAAGTTTTTCAGAATATAGTACTCTCAAGTTGAAATTGTAATGTCCCCATTTTAGCCCTATGCTCTTCATTTGGATTTAGCCTATTTCCAGAAATCTGTAGGCTAAGTTGAAGCAGAAAATTAGGGTTTCCTCTTTCAAATACTACTCAGTTGGCGTTCAGAGGATATTGTGCAGACTTACTATTTTTAGCAATTCGATATTTTTAGCAAGTCTATCTTTTAGCAGTATTCGTTTAGCAGCAGTTCAATCCCTTGCAGTTCGGTCATTCAGTTTGGCTTTCTGATGGTTTTGAAGCGAACTTACTATTTTTGGCATTGGCTATTTATAGTAAGTCTAAATTTGGCAGTAGCATCATCAAAAATTCAGCTCAAGTCATCTTGCTAACCTTCAGTTTCAGTTTGGCTTTGGTTATCTCAATGGACTAAGTTTATACTTAGTCAATTTTATGTTACTCAGTTGGACCCCACGCCTAGGAGTGATAACTTCATGTTGTTTTTAAAAGAGGGGACATTATGCGGTGAATTGTGCATTTAATGGTTTATTAAATGCTTTATTATTGCATTATTAAGTTGGACGCCTAAAGGGAGGTTGAATAAAGTTTTATTATTTCAAAAAGTAAAATGCTTAAAGGTGGCGTCCCTCTTGGAAGTTGAAGTGATTCAACTTCTTGGATTTTGAAGTGATTCAGTTGCCAATTGAAGCTTATATATTGAGGCTTTGAGAAGACTTCTTTATCTTTGGAAAATATTGTAAAGTTATGCTGTTGAATTGATTTCAAAACCTAGCTAAGCGGAAGCTTAGCAATTCTTCTCTATTCTTCGGACCTGAATCTATGGCTCCCTAGATGGTGGATTGAGAGTGTGCTTCATCCAGAAGTACATATTGAGCTTCAAAGTTGAAGAATTTGGTGATATTTTCAATTTGTTCTGTCCTGGTTATGTTATGGCTGAAAGTAGTTTTCATTCACAGCTCTTTAAATAAATTTAATTTCATTCTGGGCATTGAAGATATTTATTGCAAGCCGGTATTGGCATGGTGTGATGGTTTATAGGTGGCATTGTTGTTCTTGCCACCAAGGTTCAAACCCCATTGGGGTGGAATTGTTGAATGGTTGTATCCGGTTCATAGCTCCGGTCAAAAGTGTTTACCCCTTGAATAAAAAAAAGATATCTATTGCAAGGTTGAAGGCGACCCTCTTGGAAAAAATTCAGATTTTAATTTGCAGATTTCAATTTTTGGGAGCAAGTCGACCTCCATAGGAGGTCATACCATTGCTGGAGGTGTTGGGATTCGTGCTTGGGTTTTTAGAAGTTTTGATGTTGTTTCAACGATTGTACTTGGGCACCATCAACACTAGCTGCATTTGCATTTTACTTGATATCAATTTAAGGTACCTTGAAGGAGTTGTGATCTTTTCATTAGTTTACAGTTTGTTGGTTGTTCAATTTCAGTTTGCTGATTATTATTATCAGACTTCTAGAAGATCAGATTTTTGGCTCATGATTTGGCATTTGAGAGATAATTATTTGTGGTGAACATCTTCTATCAATTTGTGCTTGTTCCTATTGTAAAATCAATTCTAATTTGCAGCTATTATTCATATTGTAAGACTATAAATAGTAGTACTGTTCCAGTCATTTCTTGCTGCATTAATTTGTGTTTAATTTCTCACATTTGTAAACCCTGGATGGTTTACCGCCAGTGTGGAAAAAGAACTTATTAATCTCTCATTTGTACCCACTGAAAAGTGGTGACTCCCCACTCACGAGTGGATGCCCACCGCAGTGGATGAATTAGTTCCTTCTTGTAATCTTTTCCCCCCCACTGAATAAGTGGTAGAGTGGAGATCTTTCATGGCTGGTTCACCGCCTAGCTCCTTTCAATTGTAATTACATTTCAATTATTGCTTAGTTTCTCCGCCATAAGACAACACCTCTCCTTCATTGGGATTGAGTGTGCATTCTTGGCGTTGAGATCTTTTAAACTTGGATTTTTAATTTGGAGCTAATGCTAATTCAATTGGCGTAATGTTGGTTGTGTCATGAAAATTCCAAGGAAAATTTAAGGGGCATATTTCAGAAATCAAGACCAAAATGGTCCTACTTCACAACTTTCTGAAAGCACTCGACATGGACATGCATCAAGTGAAGCCTATAGTCAAGTTGGACGCCTTGGAAGGCATAAATGACATCACTGTTCAATGGGCAGCCAAATGCGGACGGTAGTTATTCCAAACACAGAGCCACCATTAGTTACTATCACACTACCTTCCACATTCCATGTCAACAAGGCTAGATGACATAGCTGCAAAGAAGATCGAATATCAAAAGCAGTTTGCAAGAGGCAGAAGAAATCAATGCCTGATTAGAAGAACTGTTCACTAGTGGAGAAGAGGTGTAAAGCACCCACAAAGGACATCCTACCCTCCAGAATAGCATTAATGGTGACTAAAGTTAACTTGATGCCCCTTTCCAAGTTAACTCCATGTCCCACAGATCATGCACGTCAGATCACATTAATTGTGGATGTCTATTTTGACTCCCACGAATTATGGATCTCAGATCTCCACTAAATGTGGATGTCTATTTTGGAGACACTTTTTGTAATTAAAGTTCACTTGTGGTTTAGTTTCAATCAACCTAAGTAGCCTTCCAGTTGACTCTTTGTTTAGTTTCAGTTAATTGAAGTAGATTTCCAGTTAACTGTTTGCTCACCTACTTTTAGACATAGGAATAAATCTTGCTGATTGGCAAGAACTAATTGTTAACTCAAGGAGATTTTAGGCTTCCCTACTCCTTTGAGTTCTATAAATAAGAGCCTTGGGCTCATTATTTTGTAACTTTACTTCACGGAAGCAAAACACTGAGCTCACAAGCCTTCATATTGTTCGCTTAGTATATGTTTTTGGATCGTATTTGTTATAGTTAAACACCAAGTATAGCTTATGTTCTCTATATTTAGATAGGTGTATTCAATCATTGTTCATGTGTTTTGGGTTTGATTGCTTCATGTGTCATTGTCTCTTTGACATAAGCTGTTGTCCCAAGGTGTAATCTTTGGTGGAATATTGAGATAATAAATTAGGAGAGTTGCCATGCCTTTGATCTAAAAATCTCTAAGTTTTATCATTGTATGTTGCTATCAATAATTTGTTTTCAATCTACAGCTCGGAAAGGTCTTGGTACCTCCTTGGGAATTTAGAAAGTTAGATTATCGTCCTTTTGTTGTTTCAAGTAGTTTACTTTTCAGCCTACACCTCGGAAAGGTCTTGGTACCTCCTTCGGAATTTAGAAAGTTAGATTATCGTCCTTTTGTTGTTTCAAGTAGTTTACTTTTCAGCCTACACCTCGGAAAGGTCTTGGTACCTCCTTGGGAATCCTGAGATATAAACTATCGTCCGGGTTACTTATGTGGATTTTATCTCAATATAAATATGGGAGTTCAGAGCCTTCAGATGCATCCTGGGAGACTAATTTGTCCAAGTGAACGAACCATACATTCCTGCTCCTATGCCCTCATGCTTTGTTTACCTTGAGGAGATAGGATAGATTAAAAGCTAGTTTAGTTGTAGTTAAGATCTGCAAAACCAAAGAAAAACTTTAGCTACAACGCATTGTGTTTATGCACCTTTGTGTCTTGCCGCTGAGTAAAAAAGATAGGAACAATAGTTTACTTCATTTTTACGCAAAATCAACAACAAGAGGGATCTTCCCCTCCCAATTTGAAGAAGCAAACACTACACACTTGCAATAGCTGACTGTTTCCAATAAGCACTCCAGAGGTGCTAATTGAAACGCCAACACAATTGTTTGGAATTGGTTTATTTGCAAAATTCTATATTGTCTAGCAAAACCCAAAATACCATATCTGCGGGGGGGGAAGGGGGGCGGGGGACGAGTGTTTACACCTCTCCATAGGTCTAGTTTGGAAGTCAAACCCAAACCCACTTGAGCTATCATCATTGGAGTGTGTTGAGAGATTGTCACTATAAGCTGGTTTGGAAGCTTCAATGTCCTCACCTTCAACATGCTCTACATCTAAAAAACACATTAGTGAACTCAACAATATCATCACTTACATCTACTCCACTAGAATCATCAAAGAACCCAATAGTCTCGAAAACATCACTAGATAAATCGGAACTTGTACTCAAGGCAGCTGTTTTGTATTGCTTCTCATGCACAATTGTAGTTACATGCATGTCTAAGAGGCAATCCAAATGCTTTGTCACATATTCTTCGTGTGTCAAGGCACTTTCTCAATCCAAATGTTCTGCTATGAACTCCTCTTAATCCACCTGCTCCTCATTAACTAAGAAAGGTTTCAGCTTCTCACATTGAACAATCACCTTTTCAGCTAGTTCTTGTTCAAATGTTAGGATTCTGATCACCCTTCTTCCTATTAGCCGATAGGATAGAAAACAGTGATTGTGGCGCATTATCACTTTCATTAATAACCAAAATCATAATGGTTTGCATGGCTGCAATAACATTATCGGCATGATCTTTTCTGACTATAGCAAAGAAATAGTGAATTATTTTGTGAATCCAATCATCCAATCCCAAATCCAACATAATGTTATTCAGCCTGAGTTTTGCAAATGTATCAAGTATGGCAACCCTTCTAGAAAAATGAGCACATGTGATATCATCAATATCCTGGAAACTATCCACCAACAACTGAATAATCTCTTTCAATGTGTTACCATCGTACGGAGCTTTAGGTGCTGAAATTCTCATGATTTTGATCAAACATGAAGTAACCATAAGTCTTATCTCATTATTTGTGTTTTTCAACCACTTATGTTGAATTAAGGAAGTCCCTATAGGAATTAAGGTTGCTTGCAGATTCAATCAATGTCAAAACAAGTTATCAAATTGTTGTACCTGTTGATGTGTTTTTTATGACCGCACCAAACAGCAGAACAAAAATAGTTTAGGGCTACTCTGTTCTCTCTTGATCAAAGTATTCCGTGTGCTAAGATTGCGAGATAGATCACACGTTCAACTCCAAGGTTCCTTAAGTGCGAATAGACCCAGTTTGGTTGATGTGTATTGCTGTGTTCTTACGAGGGACTTACGTAATTGTTCAGATTTCTTGCAGTTAGCAGCTAATGTATGATTTTGAAGGGATTCTTACGTGTATGATTTGGCAATATAGCTCGTTTTCCTAAAACTAATCGGAAATGTACGGAAAGTAAAAGGGGTGCAAGGCCTAAGAAACTTATTCTATTCTAAATGCAGGATATGTGGGGCTTCGTTTCAATAGACTTCAACCAGATTTCACCTAGCCTCACGTCGGACAGCTTCAGTAAAATCGGTGCAATCTTCAAGGGAAATAGCAAAAGATGTTCAAATTATGACTTAACATGCATACACCATCACAACGACGCATATAAGCATATAAATCACAATTGAAGTTAAACACAAAATAACCTCCAGTCGACCACACAAGGCGAACTTGTCATCAACAAGCCGCTAGTGGTATGGAATCAAGCGAAGCTATCTCAATAAAACACCACACACCAAAGTAAGCTACTTGCATGAAAATTACGCTACTTGGATACGAAAGGAAGAAGAGACCTTGCTAGCAGTTCATGACAAGACGAATTCCATCATCAATGAAAAGATCTATTATCATGAAAAGTGTTACACAACAATCTCCCAAAAGTTTTCAAAGGAAAACTTTCTTCTTCTCCAAATTATGCAAAATGCTCTACAATGCTACACTATCTAGCTCTAATGCTAATGCTCTCTCAATGTCTACTGTCTACTATTCCAATGTCTAATTCTAATGAATTACAAATGAGGGGGACTCCCCCTTTTATAGCTAGCCAAGTCCCAAAAGACGGCTAGGGTTACAATCAATAGAGGGGCCAGAATCGTGCCACCTCAGCCCTAACCCTAAAAACTGCCAGAATAGGGAGTGGTACATTAAATGAATCAAAGATTCCCACTCACTCCCAAAAATAGAAAAAGGTAATAAATGCTCCATATTCTCTTCTAGAAGATCTTCGCCCGAGTGCTCCCATTTACCTTCTCTCTGACTGCCAACTCAACAAATCTGCTAAGTACGGCCTCAACCTCCTGAACTGAAATCGGTGGAACACAATCTAACTGAAACTCTAACACCGTGACTGAATGCTCATGCCTTGTACAAGACTTTCTCCAAGCAGCTAAGGAGTCCTGCGTGTTCTGGATCAAAGTGGAGAATGTAGCAGTATTCTCGAAATCATCCTGTACAAAGGTCTTAACATCTGCAAAGAAAGGCACCAGCAAACCCCTCAAATTATCAAAATTAACTTCATCCGGATTCAGCCGCCTAGCAAATATGGCCTCAAGGTATTTTGAACTCCATCTATGATATTGGCCATAGCTTTATGTATCCTGGCTGAATCCGCCTGCCGCATCGAAGAAGCCACGCCCTGTGATAGCCGAAGAATACCACCTAGAGAAATCATATCGGTCATTCGCCTGAATGACACCTCCATCAATCAGCGACTGCAATGGCACATGCCTCAATACCTCAAGACGCTGGATCACCTTACTCTGATAGATAGAAGCATCGCCCCAAGCATGATCCACCGCATCCATCCGTGTCAAAATAGTAGAGGCCTGCTGAAAGGCATAAGCAAGGTCCTCCATAAATTTCTCGTCTCAGCACGTACTCCTGTGACCCACTTATCTGCCTCCTGTGCCATCCTCCCCAACTCTACTAAGCCGCTGATCGACTCTCTAGGAATATCTGCTGGAGGCTCTATCACTGGTACATCCTGCCCTCGAGAACGAGACAACTGCTGAACATATCCAATTAAGGCTTTGTGTTCTCGTTTCAACTTCTTATACTTCCCTTCTTTCTTGAATAATCTATCCTTGAGGGCAAGGAAGGAGTTATCACACCTCAACAATCTGAGCACCAGAGGGCGTCCCAAATCTAGAGTGGTGACCACATAATTCTCAGGAACTGCTTCATTCCGGTCACACTCGACTCGTGGGACAGCAACGTGAAGAGTACGAGAGCCATCCTCATCAGTGGAGATCTTCGAAAATTTTCTAGCTTTCTTCTTTGGTGGAGGTGCACTGATCCGGTTCAAGAATTCCTCCATCTCAACTGCTGGATCAATTTCCTCACTAGGGCTTCTTCTCATTCTGTCCTTAAGCCAATCGGGCACATCATACTGTATATCGAAGGGTTGCTGCTCCTGCGCCTCCACTTCTCTAACTTGTTCAACCTCTTCATCATTCTGGCGAGGCTCATCGTCCTCAAGTGGCTGAGTATCACCTGACACTATATCATCATCATCACCATCGTTCATGGCCACCTCTAACTCTCGCTGAAACTGAGGGTCAGTAATAGTCCCCTCATCATCATGCTGATCAATCCTAACAGGTACGTTGGCACTCTGGCCAATTGACTCCCTCCGTGGAGGCTGGATATCATCCTGCACTACCGGTACCTGATTCACTACAATCCTCTGATCAGCAAACAAAGACACCTCCTGTATACTTGGAGAGCGTGTCTCCAAGGGTGTTGCAACTGTGACTCGTGGAGGCTCTGGCTGAACTATTTCCTTCTTTCTGGACTCTGGACCCCGGGTAATCTGTTTCTTTCTTCCTGTGGTGGGCGTCCTGTGATCTCCCATCAAGTTGTAAGTCAAAGCAATTGACCTACTTTTCAATCTGTTCACCCGTCTATCAACCCATGCCCTGGTGAATGTCATGACTGGGATAGAGAGAGTATCTAAATCAGCAACCTCGGGCTCTGACCAATCTATAGGTGGAAGTGGAGTATCTCGAACAGCTGCATAATCTGGATGCACAACATCCATATCCTCATTGACCTGGTCCGGAACTGGAACAACCTCACACTCCCTGATCAGAGTGATCGGCAACCGAGAAAACATTCTCTTCCTTACTTCAATCTCATCAACCGCATCAGCCCAATAATCTTCTATGGTGGCCTTATGTTTGAATTCCTCTGACAGAACCCAATTGATGTTATGGTGTGGGTCGTAGTGCTGTCGGCTTGTATGATATGAGAAGTGGTAAAATTGAAGCTCACTTTCAGCTTCTCTAGCTGCCTGTATCGAAGGACACACCTCATCCGAGTTGCCCATCACAATTGGAAACTCTATCCCTCCTTTCTTCTTCTTCTTTTGATTTTGTCAAAGGCTAGCAACTGTCTAGATATCTCTAGCATTATTATTCTATCTGTCGGGTACTTAGGCAGCCTATATGGATATGAGGAAAAACCTTGCAGCCTAATGTATGAAAATCTCGGAAATGAATAAACCAAGACCCATACCTCTCAATCACCCTGGGCATCTCTAGAGATTCTGTGGTGTAACCGCCTCCTAAAGTACCGTGATGTACATGGTGAATGAATCGTTGACACGTTTGTAGTGGGTTGTACTTGACAGGTGCAACTGTGGACACGCATCATGGATTTTGAACTGATGAGAGCCGCATCCAACAGGCTCTTTGTAAGAGATCCCCCTGTACTTCGTCATTCGTGCCAACATATAAATAAGGTAGGAGCTCATGTAAAACGTTTTAGTCCTCCTCAAGCTCAGGAGCTGCTCATGTATACTATCGCTGATCATCTCAGCCCAATTGACATAATCCTTGCCCTCTAGCACCAGGTTGATGTAATAAAACATCCAAGGCTCAAAAATGTAGGACTGTGGGCAACCACCAACCCTGCTCAACATCATGATAAGATCACAGTATTCTTGTTTCAGGTCCTCCGCTATGATCTGTTTTGGCAACTTCGCACGAGAAGGCTTGGGAGTGCTCATCCAGTGGGTGTTAATTGTGTCCATGCACCTCTCGAATGTGGAAGCATACATCCGTTCAGCCCGTTCTCTGGACTTGTAAATCATGTTCCTGTGCACCGGGATCCCGAAAGCTTCACCAATGGCTGCCGGAGTAAGGTTGGCAAGCACTTGGCCATCTGGTGTCGTGATCGACCGGTGTTCCTTCTCGTAGCAATTAGCGCACTCCATTATCAGCTCCGAACACTGTATAGCTGGCGGAAAACCAGCAGCTGCATATAATCCACTGCGGACGATGTTGTGCGAAGTGACCGAAGCCCGATGACTTCCAATTCCAAACAGCCTGTTCTTGAAGGTTTCTAGGTTGACAGAGCCCAGGTTGGTGTCTGTCAGCTTGCCCAGCTTTGAAATAAACTTCGACTCTGGCATGAACGTTTTGCTCAGCTTCTTGATCACTGCTTGTCTTGAGGCACCATTGTCTTTTCCGGTTGTCCTCGCTTCAGCCATCTGCAACATAACAAACATTCATCAGCAATTTAAATTTAGTAAAATAAGGCATTGTATAGGGGCTGCAGTCGAATTCTAGAAGCTGCAATAACTCTCGTGTTTGCAAACCTCAGCTTCTTCTCTTGAATTTCAATACTTAGAACAGATTTCTAAGTAGACTTTGATGGCTTCACTTCACTATCAGCAATCAGCAATCAGCAAACTAGCAAGCTCCGAAAACTAATTTCACTCCACTTCAAGGCGTCCTCTTCAACTGGCAACTTCTACTAAGCTCAATCAAATTTCAGCCACTAGCAAAGTCGTACCCTTCAAGCTTTCAGCAAATACTTCTCATCAACCCAAGGCGTACCTCTTTAGTAACATTCAGATTTCAAACAACTCAAGGCGTCCCCTCTCAGCAACTTCAAGGCGTCCTTTCAGCTGCAAATTTGAGCTCCAACAAAATTCGTACTTTAGCAACTCACTCAGACTTAGCAAAATTCGAATTCCTTCAAGCCTCAGCAACTCACCGCAATGCTTCACTCTCAGAGCAAATTCGACTTTTTCAGCTGTGAAAACAAGTGAAAAACTTCTCCATTTTATAGCTAAAATTCGAATTCTAGAGGAAGTTAATTTTAGCCAGTGCCATTAAACTCCACTACTCCACTTCAAGACTTCGAATTTTCCCTCTCTGGTGTTTCTGACACTTGTCTCCAGTCGTCGGGAATCTTATTCTTCTAGAAACTTGACTTTGACTGGCGTTTTTGAATTCCTTTTCGAAAAATTTAATTTAAATTCATCATTTTTTTACTCACCAGCCGGGGCTCTGTTACTGGAATTTGAATTTTAACTCTCTTCTGCTCTGAAAAATCCATCCTTGAAGAATTTAATTAAAATTATCTAGGCAATTTCTCTTGAACTCATCATTCGAAGAAAATTCATCTTGAAAGCTCATTTTATTCGTTTTTGCCTTAGAAAATTTAAAATTCTCCCTTAGGAAAATTCACAATTTGAGCACTGATTAAATTCTTCACTGAAAGAGTGTCGGCGAAGCTTGAAAGACTTGGAAATCCATTCATCATCACAAATGTTCAGTACCCAGAAGCAAATTTTCTTCAGAACACCTCGAATTCATGGGTACCCAACGAACGGGTTCATTTAATTTTTCAATTTTGAACCTTAGAAAAATATCATTTTCATCATTTAAATTCGTTCTTCGCCTGTGATCACTCTGTGTTGCTCTGACTTCTTGAAAAATTTGAATCATCTTGTATTATCATCGTCTTCTGACTGCATCCCTGAGGAAAGTTGCTCGTGCTCCACGGAGAAATTTTATCATCTTGGGGCTCTAGGCGTATTTTCTAAGAAGAAAATAATTTGCGTTAGAAATATTTTTAAATCATCTTGCACTTTGAGAAGTTTCCCTTAGAAAAAAAAATTTTTGTTTTCCAGTGGAGAGGAATTTTTTTATCAACTTCATTTGGAAGAATTTTATTATCGGAGGCGCCTTGTACATTTCATCTTATTTCCACCACCTTCAAATATTTTCCACCACACATCACTTCACCACCTTAGGCGTATCACACTTGAAGAAAATCACGCCTAGCATATGCCTTAGAAAATATTTTTAACACCTTATGACTTCCATCTCCCTAGGCGCATATAGCATTTTACTTCCACCACCCTCAAATATATCACTTCACCACGCCTTAGGAAATTCCAACGCCTTCAAGATATTTAAAATCACCTTAGGCGCCTAACATACTTGGAGAAAAATCACGCCTAACTCACCTTGGGCGCATTCTTAGTGTGGAGGAGGATAACGCTTTGGACTTTACCATCTTTCACCATGTCTAGGTAACACTTTCATCTAAATTACCACCCTCATTCACTTTTCACATCCAAACATGGGCGCATTTCTATGTAGGAGAAGGATGACCTTTCAACTTCCCGTTTTTGTCCTCATATGAGCTCATTTGGGCGCATTTAGGAGGGTGAGGAGGACGAGTTTGCAAGCTGGGCGCATTTTGCATGTGATGAAGGATAAAAGACTTTGACTTCGTTGACCCTCTCCTTGCTTTGGGCGCATTTCCATACATGTAAAGGATGAAATCTCCAACGTCCTTGGGTGACTCTTCGCCTTCCAAATTTTTGTCTTGACATGGCCCAATTTGGGCGCATTTTGGCCTTGGAGAAGGATGAAAAGCCTTGACCTTGTTGACTTTTCCTGCCTTGGGCGCATTTTGATGCCTGAGAAGGATGAACTTCAAGTTGGGCGCATTTGGAGGGGTGAGGCGGATTTCTCATGCCTTAGAAACTTTTTTTCACCTTCTGAGCTTTCCTTTTGGGCGCATTTCCTCATGCCTGCAGGACGAACAAAGTTGACTTTCTTTGACTTCTTCATCTTGGGCGCATTTGGCCCCCTGAGCAGGATGAACGCCATACTTAGAATTTTTTATGCCTCTTCATCAATCTGGGCGCATTTAGCCAGGCCTACTGGACGAGATTCCAGACTTAGACAAAATTGTCATCATTTTCGCCAGCTTACGTGCCCTGCTATTTATAGTAAGTTCTCTGAATTTGCGCTTCTGAAGCTCGGATCATCTTGAAATTTTGAACGTAGCTTCTTCATAACCTTATCAACCTGTCGGCACTGCCACTTTTAGTCACCCTGCTATTTTTAGCATGTTTCTGAAGGTGGTTTGCTATAAATAGTAACCTCATGTTTCTGATAGCTCCCATGCTCCGATCGAGTTGAAATTTGAATGAGGCGGTCCTCACCACGTGACCTGCTGGCTGACACCGGTGCATGTACTCAATTTACTATTTTTAGCCAGTTTCCAAATTGACTTACTATAAATAGTAAGTGCTCCGTTTGACTTGAAATTTTACCAGCAGATAGCCTGAAGGATGCTGATCGTGGTGGTTTACACCGGTTTTCGAAAATTCTGACTTTTTATGCCTCTTTTTAGGTCCCGAAGCTGGAAACCCTAATTCGCTTTGCATGCATATTAAATGATCTCTGTCTCTCTTCGTTTCTGTGGCACTGCAATCAGCTCGTGATCCTGAACTGCTAGGAAGCAGCTGCCAGGACACACCTGCTAAAAATAGCAAGTTCCTTACTGAGTGAGTATCGGCGTTTGCATGTCACACCATCGCGAAGCTCTCAAAAAACCCACCAAGAATCATCCGACATGCAAGAGAAACCCTAACATGCAAACCCTAAAAATAGCCTCGGAAGGCTGAATTCTGAAAGTGGTCGTCTCGTTTTGCATGTTATATCGTCGCGAAGGTCTTGAAAAACCCAGAAGGAATATGCCAACATGTAAAGAAAAACTCTGCATCTGAACCCTAAAATTCGTCCCGGAAGTCGGACTGCTAAAAATAGTAAGGTCTGTTTCCGCTCAAACTTTGCATACGAATAGCCTGACGTGTTCTGAATGCTGTGTGACTGTCGGAATCTCGAAAATGCTGACGAGTTGCCTGTAATTTCACACTTACTAAAAATAGTAAGTACTTCAGAATCTGATGAAAATTTGCTGGGAGCGTGCTGACAACAGTGTTAAGCTCTGTTTTCAATTTGTTCACTTCATTTGACCCTAGGTTGACCAGGAAAGCACAAACCCTAATTTTTAGACTTGGCCAAAATCACGTTTAAGTTCAAAGACGGGAACGTCCCCGGAAAGACAGACAGCAGAAAAGAGAGACAACAACAAAACGACCGAAAAGCAAAGCCAAAATTAGGGGGGTCCCCATTTGCAATGGGGCGATGTGTGGAAAACATCACAACAGTACCCAAAATTAATTTTTTGGCATTCTGTATAAATTGAGCTAAATCTTGTTAAAATGCCATGTTAAGTCAGTTTTAGGTCAAACCAATCATAGAATCTTGGTGGGTTTCTGTCAAAGAACACACGTGCAAAATTCTGAAAATTTGAAAATTAGGGTGAAGAGCATAAAGATATACTGAGAGGGGGGGGGTGAATCAGTATATCAACAAACTTTTACCCTTTACAACCTTTATCAACTTCAAACTTAAACACAACTCAACTATGCAAGACTATCACAATATGAACAAGTTGACACCAACAATTGTACTTTATAAATTATATAAGCTTTTACAATGAATGTAGGCACCAACCTACTTGAATCACCAAATATGTATTTTAGTAGGCACCAACCTACAAAGAGCACCAGCCCTTAGTCTTGATTTAGTAGGCACCAACCTACAAGGAGTTTCAACCCCTAATGCTGATTTAGTAGGCACCAACCTACAAGGTGCACCAACCCCTACTTGCCAAGCACCTACTTAGCAAAGATTATAATTTGAATGATAATGTTCCACCTTCAATTGTTGCTTCTTCAACGGATGATGGACAATACAACCAATCTTCTTCTTGTCTTTGGCTTTCTTGAATGATATTCACATAAATTCTCTACAATATCTGCATTTATATATTTCTTTCAAATCTGTTTCATAAAATCTGCATATATTATTTACAAGGATCTTCCTTTTATCTTCTCATTTGCATATCTGATATAAACTTTTATTCTTTACTACACACTAACTTTCTCTTATAAATCTGATCACTGTTTTTGATTTTGTATCTTTTGTAGGCACAATACTCAGCAACACAATACACAGCACTCTCTACAGTCACTTCACACCTGATTGTGACTTAAGGATATAGCATTTGTTCCACACAATACTCAGCACACACACAGCACTTGTGTTTTTATGATTTTGCAGTTATTCCACACAGCACACTTCTATCCTCTATCTTCAGATTATATACATCTTATGTACTCACAAACTCAGCGCACACACAAAGATCTCCTTTTACATCCACGTCAACTATCACAGATGATCTTCAATGGAAATCCATAATACACTTTCACGTCCTCCACACACAGCATTTCAAAGAATCTGCTTTTTATTCCCACTCACACATGCAGCATGTGCTTGGATGATATTATTTTTATTCACATACAGCCACACTCTACACCTGCTTGTGATTTTGATGATATAATCTTTATACTCACACAGCACTCTCTACAAACCCCACTTCCAGTCTTCAGATAATATACATTATTATCCACACACTCTCAGCACACTCTTCATTCGATTTTATATCTTCATAATCATCTTGAAAAGATGTGACTTCTCTTAAGAGACACCTCTTCTTAACATAATTACCTTCTCATAATAAAGAATAGTTTCCTTTAGAATAATCGTTGCTCCTTTTATTATAACCACTGCCTTTTTAATTTAATTTGTCTTCCTTAAAAGTCGTGTCCTTTGAAAAATCTGAAGCATGTGAGTTAATCGAATCAACACATTAAGAAATCGCTGCCTTTCATTACAAGGTTTTTGTCTTATATGAAATCATACTCTTTCAAAAGTAAATCGTATCTCATCACATTGTGTATTATTAACAAACTTTTGTCCTTTATATGGAGATCGCACCAAGACAATTTTGTCTTATTATGATTTGTCTTTTCTTCATTTGTCTTATTTGATTCTGTTTTTTCCTTATAACTTATATCGCTGCTTTTATATTAGACAAATCTCGTCTTATTTATTTCTTGTTTTATTCAAGAAAAAACGTATCATTCCAAGAAGCGTATCAAAGCTGAAGCGTTGCCTCTTAAAGACTTTGTCTTTTCTGACGTGTCTTTTTCTTTTTTTTTATTTTGTCTTTTTCATTTTGTCTTTATTCAACTTTTTCATTTCATCTTTTTATTTAGTAAATCTTCATAGATTTAAATCGTGTCATTTCAGTTTTGACATGATTTAAATTGTTTAGTTTATCATTGTCCCTTCATGAAGAGGCTCGGCATTTTCAAATATGATTTGCTTCTTCATTTGTTTGTCTTTTGCTAATCAGATCTGAATAATGAGTCTTCATAAAATAATCTTTCTTAAAGATAATCTGGAGTTTATCTCTTTAACAATTTCTTACCTTCTTAATATAGATCGCCCCTTTGATAATTATGAGACTTCTAGATTTTACCATTGAAGAATAATCAATCTAGATTAACAAGCTCTATTGTATCAAAAGATCTTCGAATCTGAATGTCATTGAAAGATCTTCAAATCTGAACATAAACCTGAACATGATGATCTGAGTGTCCACAAATTAGATTTCTTATAAGTCTGAATAACCTGATTTTACTGAACATTATCCTTTTCCATGACATCAATAACAATAATCTTCAACAATCTCAGCCATGCTTATGTTATCTTTAGTCATGCTTATCTTGACATCAATGACTCCATCTTTTTCACTTTGACATCAATGACTGCAATCTGTAGGATCTCAGCAATCATTAGTAACAGCAGACTTCATTAATTTATTGATGCTTTCTTGATCATTTCCAACTCCATTAACCTTTACAATCTTCATGATTGTAACTAGCTTTGATCACAACACTTTGACATCAATGACAACATTTCCAACATAGGGTTTTTCGCTCCTATTTTCAGGGAAACCCCCGAAAATAGGACCTTCCCAGAAATGATTGAAAATGATTTTGATAGGATTAAAAGACTTCACGATCACATTGGTCAAGTCAGAATCATCAAAAGACAGGTTTTACTCTGGTGGGTCTATTTCTATTTTTCAGGAACAAAGTTAGAACCTCTGCAGCCATTAATGGCAGATTGGCCAGTAGCAAGTGCTGAAAGCTAAGCTTCAAAAGCTTCAACAATGCAACCATGGCGGAAAAGGTCAAAAATGATGCTGTTTGATGAAGGAGATTCCTGAAAGTGAAAAAGGTCAAAATTTGACTAACTCTGGAAACGTTATGAAGGAGAGAACTCAAAATACTGAAAAGAGCCTTTTTCAAGCAGGGGCGCCAATGATCTTTGAGGGTCAAATGCAGTCAGTAAGATCATCCAAAGCAGTCATTCTCGATGTTTGATTGCTGACTCAACAGTGAAACAAACATCCAGATCATCCGATGAATAGATCACTAGCAACTGCTGACGAAGCAAAAAGAGGCAGTTGAGGAAATATCAGGAAACCACAGTTAACGGCGAAGTTCTAAGGAAAAAGAGCCTTTCCAAAAGAAAGGCGCCCTTCTTTCTTGACAAGCAGATGCTGATAAATGACAAAAGGCTTCCCAGGATAACTTTCTCAGCCCAAGTAGATCTCGGAAACGCAACTGCAAGCACCGACATCTGACGAAGCATTCAACGGATAATCCAGATCAAAGTAGACAACTTTTCAGATGAAGATGATCAGGCCAAAAGGTAAAAGCGCCCTTTTCAAGGAGGAGCGCCCTTGAATAAAGGAACCCTAAAATAAGATCCAGGTTTTCTGAAGTCAGTCATTCTTGGCAGAACAGAGCTGGGTACCTGATGAAACATCAAGCAAAATCATCTGACTCTCCGATCAACGAGAAATCCAGATCAAAACACAAGAGGTCATTTCAAAAGGCTGAAGAACGAAGTTTGAAAATTCACCAAGGCATTAGCAAAAGCGCCTTTCCTTGGAAAAGGCGCCCATCCTTTTGAAGACCTAAACTCAGTTTTTCATCAACGTGTTTCCTAGGCATTTCTTTTCAGTTTGGATCCAGCTCCGCAGTGAATGTGTCCACGACATCTCAGGATCAACAGACAACGCTTGATTCAGGATCAAACAGAGGACTTTCAGGACAGAAAATATTTAAAAACTTACAAGAAAGCAAAAGGGACGCCTAAAGAAGTCAAGGGTCAATTTGTTGACTAAGTCAAGAGCTTTTTGAGTTAAAGTTGGCTAAAATGCTCCACGATTGGTAGAAATCACCTTTTCAACTTTAGATCAAGCCAAAATCACCTTTTGAGCTTGAGTTAGGTCCCCAAATTTGTGGATCTGAAGCTTAAACATATATATTCAAGGTGAAGGTGTCCCATTTCATTATTTCATTGCAGGTTAAGAGATTAAGATCAGCCACAAGCTCTCAAGGACGCCATTGATAGATCTGAACAAGGTTTTCATCCGTTCTTCATTTTTCTTGCAGATCTGAAGCAGAAGAGGATTGCTATTTTGAGGATTGGATCCAGAGATAGATTTTTTCAGGGAATCAGATAAAACTTCCAATCCACCTTCTGTCTATTTCCTCTCTTCTGGTCTTAGGTTTTCTTGCATTTGACAGAAAAAGCAACAGGCTATATCAGATCAGATCAACTGGGTTGATTCAGCATTATTTTTCAGAGAAACCCATCTCGACAAATTTTCCAAAATCAGCAAACTTGCTACCCCTATTTTTGGGGGTTTTTCCGAAAAAGTTTCAGAATCCAAATTCTGAGGAACTGGGTTTGTTCAGCATTGAAGCACGCCAGATTTTTTCCGGAAAAATACTTCTCGGCGAGGCGCTATTTTCAAGGGTTTCCGAAAATCATCTGAACAAGGTCAAGATTACAGTCAATCTTTAAGTTTTTCAAGATGCAGTACTCCCAGGTACAATACGAGACCAAGACGGTCTTACTCCATGATTACTTGAAAACAGTTGACACAAATTTACACCAAGTAAATCCAGTGATTGATTTGGAGCAGCTAGAAGGCATGAATCAAATCACATTGCAGAATATTGAAGAATCCGGGTTGCTGCAGGCCGCATCAATTCCCATCACACTACAGAGCGTAGAACTTGTAATCGCTTGTATCAAGCATTACAATCCTACCACCAGAGAAATCAGAGCAGCAGATGGAAGAATTGTTTGCAGTCTAAAGCCTCAGGATATCGAACGGTGTTTTGATATTCCATCATGTCCTAATAGCAAAGTCATATCAGTGACGGAATGTGAGAGGGCATTTGAGACAGCTAAGGACAAATGTAAAAAGGTTATGGCTGAAAAATGGCTAAAAGTGACAAAGGCAAGCTTGCCTAAGCCGTTGGGACGAGGAGAATGTAAAGATGAGTACGCAGTGTTAATCACTCTACTCAATAGAATCACTGGAGAAGAAGATGGTTGTCAATTCCAGCCATGGATGTACTATATATTTCTAAAATCATTGGCAAGAGGGAATATTATGACTGGGCCACTTTGATTAGTGACACACTCCACCGACAAATCATTGGGTATCTGGAAGCTCATAGGTTCCACATGTGCTCTTACCTGGTATACTTGATAGCCTTCCAAGGTGAATTCAAGTTATTGAACAATGTGGGAACCTTAGGTGTGCAGAAGGTTCACGAACATTTCGCACGTCTTGAGTTTACTCAAGCGGAGCGACACTTCAAGAGAACGAGTGATAACTTCATTATGCACACAGTACGTGAGCTTAACCATGAGATGCACGTGCGTATTTCACAGACAGCCAAAGAGGCAATGGCGGATTGGGTGGATTGGCGGATTGGGCGGATTGGTTCATTCAATTCCCTACGTTCTCCTACATACGCGTGTATGGCTACATTGGCCACCCCGCCATGCTACCAAGATACCCTTCAGATAGGGTAGTCTTCATGGAATTCCTGAGACAGTTGTCCGAGGTTCATGCCTACTTGCGCTTGAAGAGGAAGACAGCTGTTAACTTTTCTGTTGAGATGGGACTATATAGATGTGGATTCGCGGCAGATGCTAAGATGATGAGTCAGGAAACAGCGAGGTTTAACCTCAAGTATCTCATTGATAGAAGATCCTATGATCCCAGAGGACTCTATGCGGCACACCTCGAGCAACACTCGTCACATAAGTCTTCTATGGAAGATTATTGGGTAAATTGCAAAGACGAGTATGAAGTGCGAAGAAGGAACTACAGCAGGTTTAGACTCTCACAAATTGCTGATTTTATGTCAGCAGATATCGAGGGCCTGTCCGATGATGAAGGGGAAGTCACTCTCCCCTCATTCTTCGCAGATTCAGTTGACTCCCAACTGCTCCCGAGAGTGGATTGGTATGCCAAAGAAGACACATCTATAGAAGAAAGAACGAGTAGAGTGGTTAGAAATAGCCAACTCTATCTCGACAGCAAGAAATCAAGGAAGGTGATACCTCACAGAGCAGAGCCGCCACAGGTTCAGTCTACACCACCTTCCACTTCAAAAAGGAAGCCTAGGCAGAAGCAATGGTGCAATCCTCCCCGAGGGATGAGGATGTCAAAGCCTAGAACACAAAGGACACCAGTGGAGAAAGCCACACATAGTCCTAAAATAATCACGGGTATTGCTGCCCCAGAACAAAGAGTAGAGACTGCTACCCCTGATTCAGCAGAAGTTATCACGGAGGAACCAACAGTAGTAATTGTTGAAGAACCAGTGGCTGAGCCAATGGCAGAAGCAACAATAGTAGAAGCAGCAGCAGAAATAGTGCCTGTTATGGAAGCAGAGCCGCCAATATCACCAGTACCACAGCAGTCACAAGTCCTCATCGACTTGGATTCGCCACCGAGAGACATTGCTCCAGCACAGTCTCACACATCTAGCATACAAGGGCCTCACATCCCTCCTAGCGAAGTTTGCCGAGATTCTATTTGGCTTGAAGGCTTCCTAGGAAGAAAGAGGGAAAAACCCTCCTATGAACTTGACTTTACCGAATTCGATCACGTCCCACAAGACACGTCGGTGAAAAGGTTGAAGAATCAAGTTCACATAGAAAGGAATGCAAAGTGTGAGATCATCATAGAGACTGCCGCTCCACCAATAGAGAAAAGCATACACGAGGTCCAAGTAGGAGACTACACTTTGTCTCAACTTAACCTCGGGAAGACTACACGACAGGTGGAGGCAGACCTTCTTGGAATAGCCTCGGTGAGCGCACAAGAAAGAATGGCTAAGGATGGTAAAGAAAAAGCAGCCTTAAAGGCTAAAAATCAGAAACTGAGGTCTTACATAACCAGCTTGATACATGGCACACCAAACGTCTCAGCCTTACCAGCAGGACTACTAGATCTCCCCGCTGAACAAAATCATCGGCAATTGATAACATTCGGCAAACACTTGAGAGATCAAGTGGAAGAGTTTGTTCTCAAAGGTAGATGTATACTGGCAAACCTATACCAGTTACGGGATAGAGCACATGGACTTCGTGCAGAGATCTAGCAGTCAGAACAAAGGATTGCAGAAAGGAGGCGTGAAGACGAAAGCACAATTGCAGATTTGCAATTGGCATATCAATCAATATACTCTGAGGAAAACAAGCAACATCTTTTTGCTTGGAAGGAACAATTGGCGTACAAGGTGAAAGCCTATGACGCTCATTCAGTAGAGTTGATTGATTACAGACGGGTAGTTGCCACTATTATCAACTTCGCAAGAATGTTGGTGATATCTTTCCCTTGCATGGAATATCGGTGTGAGGGAGGAGAATACGTCGAGATGGTTCTGTACAGAACCAGTTCAGGGATGTCATCCGTAGTACCTTTCTTGATGATCCAGGATGGTTTGCAAGCTGGCTAAGGTAGCAGCTTTATCAACCAAGTTTGAAGAGGCAGCATCTCAGTGTATGGACTTCGGAAATCAGCTCACAATGGGTGAGGTCATGCTACGACGCCACGTCATCATTCTACAAAGCATTAATTCCCCAGAAGCTGATGAAGTCAATCAATGGATAGAGACACTGCTGATTAGTGGTGAACTATAAATGCACCAAAGAAGGACGCCATACACCCTCCAAGTGGCATTCATGAGACTTGAGTTTGACTTGATGCTTCTTTCCAAGTTTAACTCCACTTTCCTTAAATCATGCATTGTCAGATCCCACTGATTAAGGATGTCTATTTGACTTCCATGATTTGTGGATCTTAGATCTCCACTAAATGTGGATGTCTATTTTGGAGGGATACTTTCATTAAAGTTTACCTTTAGTTTACTTTCAGTCAACTGAAGTATTTTCCAGTTGACTCTTTGTTGACTTTCAGTTAACTGAAGTAGTTTTCCAGTTAACTGCTTGTTCCCCCTTTTTAGGAATAAATCTTGCTAATTGATTGGCAAGAACTCATTATTAACTCAAGGAGATTTTGGGGTTGCCCACTCCTTTGAGTTCTATAAATAAGAGCCTTGGGCTCATTGTTTGTTTAACTTTTACTTGCTATGCAAAATTGCTGCGCCATTGTTGCCAACAGCTTTGAAAGCGGATACTTGTTCACTCTTGGATGAGAGTTTGTTGGTCGATTGTAATTGTGCATGATTTCGTGCCTTTGCTTTCCCAACCTTTGTAATTCGTTGATGAAGCTTTGAAGGAGAATATCAAAAGGCGCTTGCATTTTGGTCAATCTTTTTTGAGTTGTGTCCACGTCTTGTGTTTAATAGCTCGTTGTTTCATTTCCCTCCTCGGATAGGAGTCCCTCCTCCTTGGACATTTGTTATTGACAAGTTATCGTTTGTTGTTGTTTAATGTGTTGACTTCCAAGCTATACTTCGGATAGGAGGCCCTCCTCCTTAGCAAACTCGTTGGCCAAGGCATCGTAAAATTGTTGTTTCTCGTGAACTATTTCCTAGCCCATACCTCGGATAGGAGTCCCTCCTCCTTGGCAGGTCTCAGATCTAGTTTACCGTATAGAGCGTTTGCTTGTACCAACCTTATCCCGGTGTATACCCGAGAGTTCAGAGCCTCGGTCATATTCTCAGGAGACGGCGAATTCAGGTGATCCAACCAAACCATTCCCGCTCCTTTACCCTCATGCTCTGTTTACCTTGAAGGTATTGGATAGATAAAAGCTAGATTAGTCGTAGTTGAGATCTGCAGAAACCAGAGAAAAAGCTTAGCTACAGCGCATTGTGTTTGTGCACCCTTGTGTCCTGCCGCTGAAGCATAAAAAGATAGGAACTTTAGTTAACATTTCCCTTCCCTACGCATTGCTCCCAGCAGAGAGGGACTTCTCTTTAAATAACGAAGAAGTGTTGCAAAACATTTGAAATAGCTGAACGTTTACAATCAGCACTCGAGAGGTTAACTGAATTTAAAAGCATCCAACAAGCTCAATGGGCGTTGTGATTTGTTAGTAATACACAAAGGGACTTACGTTAAAGAAATTTTTTACAAGTTCAGGACTTAGGCGGGTTTATCATTAAAGGCTTTTCAATTAGGACTTCAATTTGGATCTCGAAAAAATAGCAAAAAGATAAGGGTTTAGGGGATCTATTCTACGCCTAAGAATTTAAGAGCCGATAAAGATTTCGTGAGGAAATAACCGCGCTTTGTTTATCACATAGAGACAGCATCATAAGCCCGAGGTGCAATCTTCTAAGGGTGTGATTGTAATTTTCAAGCCTCGAGAGAGACAAAAGTTAAGAATCCACAATTATAAGCTCAGGCTAACTTTATGCATCAAATGCAAATCATCCATTCGAAGGAAGTATGAGCAATATTTCACCATTTAATCTATACGATTAAATCTCTCATTCACTTAACCAATACTCAAAGCAAATTCTATGTAATCTAATTCTAACTTTAATCTATGGCGGAAGAAGATATGCAACCTCGCTTACTATTTGACAATAAAAGTTATTCAAAGCAAATCATGCATAAGAGCTTTTATTATTCGAAATAGTCTCAATGCAACAATCTCATACTCTGTCTCCACATTTCAAGGACTAGCTTCATGGTGGCGAACTTCTCAGACTTAGCCAGATTTCTCATGAATTCCATTCTTTTTGAGTTGAGTTTCTGTGATTTTGCTTCAGATCTGATTGATTTTGGACTGATTTTTCCAGAATTTGATGTTTTTCAGTCTGATTTTTCAATGATTTTGACTGATTTTTCATGCTTTTTTGCTTGCTTTTCCAGATTTTTTAATGATTTTTCGATTTTCTCTTTGATTTTTCAAGTGATTTTTTCATTTTTAGGCTGATTTTTGGATCTAAGAATAGAAAGTTGACTCGTTGACCAGGGTTGACTTTCTAAAAATAGAAAAAGCAAAATCCCTAAAAAATAGGGAACCCCGTTTGGTCCAAAAATGAAAAAGTGAAAAAGCGAAAAAGCGAAAAAGCAAATTCCCTAAAAAATAGGAAGTGTCAGAATTGGCCGAAAGCACAGGCGATCCTCGTCTCCCGGGCCTTCTGAGCACTTCTATGACGTCTATGCACTGATTCAAGCATGGATTATTGACTTGGCTCGGGTAACTCTCGGCAAACTGATTTGAAACTCTGAACAAGGTGACCTCACGAAACCGTTGCAAGGAGACAAAACCCTAAAAACTAGCAGACAATTGGGGGTCCCCATTTGCGATGGGGCGATGTGTGAAAAGGTCACAACATCTGGCGACTCCACGTGGGGAATGTTCCTGAACATTCCAAAGATAGTATCCACTTTAAATCCGGAATCTTGAATTAATTCCACCTAACTTATCCCTTGACCAAGAAGAGTACTCAAAAGGGAAGAGAAGTCCTAAACCATATCAAGATATCTTATCCTTCAATTATAAGTGTGTGCACATGGGTTTATTCCTGTCTCTTAAGACCAATATGACTCTTTGGTTCCATGATGGCTTTCCAGTGTATTTTTGGTCTTAGCTCCAAAAGCATCCTTGGATAGAGCCTCGCTGCCAGCGAGCATCCATAGCCCCGGCGAGGTTATCTGCTATAATCTCACGGAGATTGCTCTACCTCCGGTGATTTACTATTTTTCTTGTTTTTGATTCTTTGGTACACCTGTAGAGATGTCCACACACCCAAAAGCCAAGTGTTTTGATTCTTTGATTCTTTTCTTTTGATTCATTTTGATATTCTTTTCTTTTTCAAATATTTCCACACTTTGGCCTGTAAGCAATGAAGCTCACCTGGGCTTGAGCATTATAGTGGCACTGAAGCAAGACTTTTGATTACCTTCTACCCAACGACTTCACCTAGGAGACCATAATGACTCAGAGAATTCTTTAAGTGTGTAAGATGTGATAACTGTAAGACTTGGTGTCAAGACACAATAGATGACTTCCTTTCCAGTCAAGTACTGACTTTAACCTCAGGATACTTTAGAAACAATTAATTTTAGGTTCCATAGATTTTCCATAAACATTTATCTGAGGAATATTCACAACATACCTTAGCGAGGTCAAGCCAGAATGTGTGCGTGTAAGCAACATCACCTTTTTCGCAGAATGGGACACCCTCCTTATTCAAAAACTAACCAAAGCAAAGCGAAACGAAAGCAAACTAATCAAAGGAAACAAAGACGACTACTCTAAGGAAAGCAAGAAAAACAACTAATCTAAGGAAAGCAAAAAAAACAAAACCCGAAAGCAACTACTCTAACTATATACAAACAAGCTCCATCAAGGAACTCAAGGGCGGAAATAATGTTTCAGAAACTGCCCGTTGACGGGCAGTGGGATGTCTTCCCCTGTTAAGGTCTTTAACCTGAATGCGTTTTCTCCCAATATCTCAGCGATTTGGTATGGTCCTTTCCATAAGTTATCAAACTTATCATGATCCCCCCTCCGTTCGTGGTCTTTATCCCAATATAGGACCAGGTTGGATATTCTGAAGGACTTTGTTGTTGCGTGTTTATCAAACCATCGTTTGACAATCCCTTGGTGCTTAGCAAAGTTTTCGAGAGCTTGATCTCTCTGTTCTTCCAGTAACAATAATTGTGAAAGGCGAATCTGAATTCTATCATCTGGGTCTAAGTATTCGTGCATGAACCTGAGTGTTGGAATCCTCAGTTGGATGGGAAAGACGTGATCTTGCCCATAGACTAAGTGATATGGAGAGGTTCCCAATGACCTCTTGGCTCTTGTCCTGTCTGCCCATAGAGCAAACCTGAGTTGAGAACGCCAATCTCTCGAGTTCTGATCCAACAATTTCTTGATGACACTGAGCAGATTCTTGTTCGTGGACTCTGCCAGTCCATTACCCTGGGGGTAATAATTTGAAGAAAACTTCAATGTGATCCCGTAATCAAATGCCCAATTTGAAAATTTTAATGAAGTGAACGCGGAACCATTGTCGCAAACAAGGGCCTTAGGGCAACTGAATCTGGTGATGATATGTTCCTCTAAAAACTTGATTACTGCATCTGTTGTGCAATTCTTCAGTGCCTGTGCTTCAGACCATCTGGTGCAATAGTCTGTTGCTGTCAAAATATATCTGTGTTGTGCTGATGATGGTGGGTTTATCATGCCGATAAAATCAAGTCCCCACATCGCAAATGGTTTGACTTCTGTGATTGGCTGTAAGGGCATAGCGGGATTCTTTTCACGGGTTGCAGTAATTTGGTAGGTGTGACAGGTTTTGACATGCTCATATGCATCTTTGAAAACAGAAGGCCAATAGTACCCTACTCTTAAGATCTGATAAGCTGTGGCCTGACTTCCTCCATGTCCTGTCCCGAACTTAGAATGGAAATGCTCCATAATTCTCTTAGCTTCATCGTTTCCCACACATCTCAAGTAAATCCCTTCGTGGTTCCTTCTATGGAGAATTGACCCTTGGAGCATATAGCGTTGACATTTGAGCCTAAAGGCTCGTCTCTGTGCTGGGTTCATCTGTGTAGGATACTTGTGATTTATCAAGTACACGATGATATCATAATACCATTCTTCTAGGGAAGTATCAATCAATACATACGTTTGTTGCACTAAGCCAGTCCCTTCAATGGCCATTGTCTGAGCTAGAGCTTGTCCACGGACTAGCTTCATCGGTTGCAACTCAATATCATACTCTTGGATAGTGGCGACCCACTTTCCTCTTCTCTCCCCTAGCTCATTTTGCATTAGGAGTGTTTTGACAGTTGCATCAGGAATGATGGCGAAGACTTTACTTCTCAAGATATAATGCCTGAATTTTTTGATGGCCTTTACCAACGCATAGGCCTATTTTTCAATACTCAGGTATCTCAATTCAGCATCCTTGAGGGGTGAGCTCATGAAAGCTATGGGATGCTCATCCCTCTCTTCTGTTCTCTGGGTTAACATCGCTGCACAAGAATGTTCTGATGCGAAGGAGTACAAGTAGAAAGGCTTCGTATAATCTGGGCTAACCAAGACAGGAGCATCAACGATGGCCTGCTTGATTTCTTCAAATGCTTTCTTTGTTGGCATGGTCCACTCCATTTTCACATCCTTCTTTAACATTTCATTTAAAGGTTTCACTATCTCAGCAAAACCAGTGATAAATTTTCTAACAAAATTGATCTTTCTGAAGAAAGATCTCAGTTTCTTCTGGCTAGTAGGCAGATGAATTCTTGATATTGCCTCTGCGTTCAAGATCAATCAATATTCCTCTCTCAGTGATCAGGTGGCCTAACAATTTGCCTTCGGTGACACCAAATATGCATTTCTTTGGATTTAAGGAAATCCCATACCTTTGGCATCTTTGGAATACCTTCCTTAGGTCTTCCACATGGTCCTCTCTCTTCTTCGAGAATACTGTCAGATCATCCATATAGATGATTATACACTTTCCAATTAGATCTCGGAAAGCAATGTCCATGGCCCTCTGAAACGTGGCCCCTGCGTTAATTAGCCCAAAGGGCATTCTCTTGTAGGCAAAGGTTCCCCATTTCATTGTGAACACCGTTTTCAATCTGTCTTCATATTCTACCAGGACCTGGTTGTACCCGGAATATCCGTCCAAAAAGGACATCATTCGCGAACCATTGACAATTTGTAGCACTTCATCAAGTGATGGTAACGGATAATTATCTTTTTCCGATGCTCTATTTAAATTCCGGAAGTCAACACAAAGCCTGATTTCTCCATTTTTCTTCCATACTGGGACTAGGTTAGCGACCCACATTGAGTGGCGCACCGGGAATATGATTCCTGCTGTCAATAGTTTCTTGACCTCTTGATGGATGAGTGGTTCCAGCAACGGATTAACTGGTCTCTGGCGCTGTCTGAAAGGCTTACTTCCTGGCCTGAGCGGGATTGTATGCGTAATGATGGAGGTATCGTAGGTTCTCAAATCTTCATAGCTCCATGCTATGACGTATTCCCATCTTTTCTTCGGGTGTGCAAGTCTTTCCTATGCATACATTTTTGATCTCGTGCCCTGATCCCAAGTTCACTTTCTCGTACTGATCACCTTCAATCCTTTGACTTTTCATATGATCAATTTGATCTTGGTCAAATATTCTCTCTAATTGTATCATCCCTCTCGGAATGATGTTTGTCTTTAAGTTCAGGATGCCATCATCATCAAATTCGGCTTCCTTTTGTGTTTCTTCCTCATCAATAACTTGTGCTGTAAAAACATCTGAACTTGTTAAAAATTCACGAATGTGGTCATCGTCTTCAAAAACTTGAAAGTTTGTGATGTTATCTGGAATAGATGGTATGGATGATAGTTCCATCGTGAACTGACTTATGCCATCCATGGCTAGCGGCTCCAGTGAACTGGCTGCTTGTGCCAAAGAATTTGCTACTTGATTATTCGATCGGTTCATGGATTGAATATTGAAAGCATCAAAGCTCTCAACAATATCCCACACTCTGTTGCGGTAACAAGTCAATATTTTATTGTGGCAGACATATTGTTTCTTCACCTGCTTCACGACTATTTCTGAATCTCCAAGAGCATACAATACTCTTGCTCCCTTCCTGAGTGCTAGCAATAACCCATGAATCAGAGATTCATATTCTGCTACATTGTTCGTGCACGGGAATTCTAGTCTATGAGCAGCGAGATACACTTCCCTTTTCGGACTGATTAACTCGAAACCAGCTCCAGCTCCTTTCTTCGATCGGGATCCATCAAATTTTAAGATCCAAATTTGTTCTTGTTGCGAAGACTGCGGAGCCTATGAATTTTCATTTTCTCCTTGACAATCTTGCTCAGGTTCTATTTCCTGTATTCTCACTGAGGTAAAGCCATCGATGTGATTGACCTCTATAGGGTCTGAAAAGCCTAATGCCCGTGGGATACTTCTCTGTACTTCTTTTATGGCCCTATGGCACATCTTGCAAATGAATTCTGAATGAGCCGTGTTGTGTACTCGGCACCAATTTGGTAACAATAAATCCTGAATGTGAATATCTTCATGCAACTCTGTCTTCATTTGGACACTCCTCCAGACAAAGTTTCTGAAACTTTCGAACATTCTTATGTCACTGTCTTGGGAGCTCTCTCCTTCTTCAATTAACACATCTGTGGAGTCAGCCGTTTGATTACTTTCCTGGATTGATTCATGTAACATGAGAACTTCATTTGTTTTAGGCCTGTAAGTGCCTAAATCTGTCTCTAGAAACAATATCTCATTGTTCTCTCCGTACTCAGTAATCATCAACTTGAGTCTTGGTGTGCTATCGATCCTTATTTGGTTTGGGACTCCTTTCCATGGTAGCCACATATGTGAAAAGTCTGTAGCAATATACCCGTTCAGTCTTCTCGCCCAGTCTCTACTTAAGAGCATGTCGTACCCGTCCGGGATATCTACCACGGAGATGTCTATACAGCTTTGTATTCTCGGGTCTGCCGCTAATTGCATGTAGATATTGTTTAATTCTCCCATAACTGGGACTTCTGTTTTATCTAACTGTGTGACCTTGTTGGTTCTTGCAGGTACAAGTCCCAACCTGTGGCAGACAGCGAGTGGCATCACGTTGCTTGAAGCACCGGAATCCACTAGACAGTTGTGTAGCATTTTGCCAAATATTCTAACTGACAATAGAAACGGAGCAGGCTCGTCTTTTCCCTGGTAGAAGACTACCGGATGTTTGTCCTGATTGTTGGTATCTTGGTTCTTCTCTTTCTGATTTCTAGGAACAATGTCCTGTCTTGGCAGGGTATGCAGTTGCTCATTTGCCAAGACTTCTTCTCGGAAAAATATCCGTGTCCATAAGGACTTCTTCTAGTGACATGTCCTTTTGATTGGAACTTTTAGACAATGCCTGGGCCATTCCTATAACACTGGAGGGTTGTCGCGGAGCATCAAGTATGTCACCCGTTACTTCTAACTCAGCAATATTGGTATTTGCCGAAGCATTGGGTGCTCCTCGGTTTGGCACACTTTGTGGAACATTTCTTGGAACAACTGCTTCAGTCAAACTGCCCAAAAGCGTTTCCCGAATCTCCGGGATTCTCATTAACTCGATCAAAGGCAAGTTGACCTTCATTCGTTTGAATTCCTTCAACACATACGAACTTAACCTCTTTAGCTCTTCCCGGGGACGGTCTCTTGTCTGAGCTTGAACCTGTTCCACCTAAGGGTTCACTTGTCCTGTTTGTCCTGCCTGGGAAACGGTAGCTTGTCTGGTTTGTTCTGTTTGTGGAGCGATGACTTGTCTAGCTCCATTTGCCTGAGCATTTTGCTGATGGTATTCTGGCGAATCTTTGGGGAGAGATGTCACATTGGTAGCATTTGGATTTGGTGGGGTATGGAAATTGTTTGGTGGAACAAATGTAGTCAAAGGTTCACTTTGACGATTATTCCTCTGGTATATCCTAAATGGATTTCCAGACGCCTGTTGAAGCACTTCTTTGGTTCCTTCTACCAATACACTATTATATAGTGGAGGGAAATTATAGCCATTGACCGTAGATGGCTGACTAGATGGGTCTTGAATTTCTTGTCCATCTTGGTATCTTGGCGCCTCCACTGGGCTGTTTGCAGATGCTGGTGGAAATCTCTGATTATGCTGATACTGTGGGTATTCTTGAGGGGGAGATCGGACACTTTCAATCACAAGAGCCTGATCATACCTCGGTGCAGGCACTAATTCATATCCGGTTACTGGAGGATCTTCTGCCTCCGAATTCCTTCTCTCACTCCTGAAAATGTCTGCGGCTACTTGGAACTCGCGACAATGTAACTCGGAATGTTGGTCTGTGTTGTGCAGTCTGCACCATCCTGATAGCGCTGCTTCAGCTAGGAATACCCTGTCTGAGGGACGGTTGTCAGCTGGTTGATTATCCAAGGGTGACAGTACAGTACCATTGTTAGGTCCGGTGTTCCAAGTCTTCTTTTGGAAGCCTGAGTGGTTATTCCAGAAACCTTGATTATTCCCTTGATAATTTTGACTGTCCCTTTGATAGCCGGAATGGCCTTGACCTTGGTAATTCCCTTGAGGTGCGTGATAGCTCTTTTGAAAATTCTGAATTTGGCTATTTTGTCCCTTCAAATAGGTGACCTCAGTTGTCAGCTTCTTGACTTGTTCAATCAAGTCTTTCATTTCATCCTTCTCCTCTGGAGTCCGCATCGAAGTCGTCGCGTTCTGAAAATATATGGGCTGAGCTGGTGGTACTTGGGACATAGGCACCCCTGGATGGAGGACCATTTGATTGCCCACTGGAGGAACTGGGTTCAACATAGGCGTTTGATGAGCCAAGGCCCGATTAATATCTTGGACTTGATTTTGGGATGCTGCATTCCCCAAGTAATTGAGTGGACCAGCCATACCTACTCCTAGACCAGTGCTAGCTGTAATTGTTGCAGCATATGCTCCCTTCAGGTCCACTGGGAGCTGGTTTGTCGACTTCACAAACATGGTTGTAAGACGATCCAAAGCTTCATAATATATGGGCAGTGCCGCTGCATTGTCTAACAAATAAGGATCCCTCAGCCTTGTATAAGCCTTGTGGAATCTGTTATTGAACGTACTAATAGGCTCATGTTCTTGTCTTTTGACTTCCACAAATTGCCTATATAAATCAGATGGAGAAAGAGGTGGCCTGAATTTCTCTAAGAAAGCAGTCTTCATCTATTGCCAAGTGCGGATGGAGTTAGCTGGCAAATGGATATACCAGTAAGATGCTTCTTCGTCAAAAGTGTAAGGAAACAACCTACAGGCAACATCTTCTTCTTGGATATCTCTGTTATGAAGAAGATCTTCAAAAAGCTTGATGTGTTCGTCTGCAGTGTGGTTCAGGTCACCACTGTGAAACTTGGAACAAAAATGTTCTGGATTCTTCGGTAAATCATGGTAAACGCCAAACGTCATAGATGATGCATTGGCTGGACGCCACGCCATGGGAGCGTTTGGGTGGTTCACTTGGACTGGTTGAACTGGTGGAACTGGTTGCACTGGTTGTCCAGCCACTGGAACTTGTTGACAATCTGGGACTAGAGTATGTGGCGGCGAGGCTTGAAAGAGACCAAAAGGAATTTCCTCACTTGGCACCTCTTCACTGGACCCAACTGCGTTAGATGTTCCCTCCTGTGATGCTTCAGATTTCTTTCTCTGCCTATTCCTGTAAGGCGATAGCTCTATAAATTCTTTAAAAGAATTTGGAGTGGATCTAGTAATTCTCCGAAGTCTATCTGCTGAGAAAGAGCCAATTCGATCCAGCGTGTTCTTCTTCACTCTTGACGAGGTGGTGCAGGAGCTGTTGGTGCAAGAGCTGCTTGGTTCGCCTCTCAGTTGGCTTGTCGGTTTTTCTCTCGTTGAAGAGCTTCAAAGCTTTCAACAAGGAGGTCCCTTTGGATATTGAATTCAATTCGTTGTGCTCTTTCTTCTTCTTCCTCAAGAATATAGCGCATGCGAAACCAATCAAGAGCACTTCTTCTCACTTGCCACGCGAGGCCGAACAGTTCGGTGATGATA
>VDFB02257378.1:0-26120 GCA_007258455.2 Sequoia sempervirens | reverse complement strand
ATATATATATTTCTTTTCTTATGATATGACTGTCATACAAATTAATAATGATGAAGGGCATCAAATTTCTATTCGCATGTGAAAAGAGCCTTCCATGCCACTTTGAATCAATGGAATATGTTTAAACGTAGTTACAACATAGACGTTAATATTTAACCTGCCACCAAGCTTGCCAAGGCCGTCTACACCACACATCATAATGAACTGGTGTCAAATAAAAATGTAATGATCAACACTACAAAATTTCCCGACACCCATCAAGGACAGTATTGAAGAAGACAGTACATACCAATCACTCAAGGAACTGATATAGTGTCTATATTCCTAATGTAATCTAACGAGCCCGATAGGAGATCGAATAACAATGGTTGAAAGACAGTTGGTGGGTTTGGTGAACATTTAGTAGGCATCTGAGTACACGATGTTCACTAACAAGGCAGAATGAATAAATACTTGCACACAAAGGACAACTCCCATCAATCCATCATGTTCTTCAACTGGTCACTTCAATTTAGGCAGTAATATAACTGCAACAGTTATTGATAAAATATTGCACCGCTAGCAATTCTTATTACATGTACAAGATGTGATTTTGCACTCAAATGTATTTAGACTTTCTTGTTAAAACTATGATGTATTCTAAGATATTATCAAAGTTTAGACGGGAAAAACATGGATAGAAATATTTATGAGTGGCATGAAAAAAATAAAATAGAAGGGAAGTAAATAATGGCACATTGTTTCTTCTTCAGAGCAAAGCAATCTTCTTGTTCACCGACAATTGAAGACTTCAATTGACCTGACAGTCACTAGATGGAGTAGGATTTTATTTAAACACCACCATGATGATACTACTAACTCTCCCAACTGTATTATTAACTCACCTAGATCTTGGGCAGCGATCTTCTCGTAACCCCAAGGATGAAAGAAAAAAATAATATAAACTATTTGCTGAGCTTGTTACCCCACAAGCAAGGTGTGGTGGAGGATGACTGGCAGAGATTGCGTGTGAAGGGAAGATTGGGATTCCCAATAGGTACGCACTTTTAAAACTATGATAAAAAAAATTAACTAAATACCACTAGCTAATGGCGTACAAAGAGGCAATGCAAGGATACGAAGATAGAGTGATTTAGAGGAAGGGCTCGACTTCATCAGTTAAAGACTGCATCAGACTTGGAGCTAACAATTTGAGCAACATAGGGTCGATCTCTCCTAGATCATGGAAAAAGGTGAAAAGTGTGACCATGAGACCAAGGGGAGTGGGGCAACAGTCTATCTTTTTTTTTGATATTTTGATATTGTTCTGAGGTTTGGTGTGTGGCTAGGTAAAAATGCCATTTATCCCTTGATGTTCGATGTTGTTACAATAGAGGGTGAGCTCCATGGCTATCGATTACATCCTCCCATTTAGTTTATTAACTTTATTCTTAGCAGTGTGATTTGGCAGACAGATCTTTTACCTCTTAAACTATTCTTTACTTCATTTAGCTAGCTGGTGGTACTAAGCTACCATTTCTAAAATTTGTTTGCAGTAACAAAATGATATCTCCTCATGGGCCATGATAGAGTAGAGAGAAAGAAATGGTCAAAGAATGCAAAGAATCCCATCCTCACAGAAGCAAAGCCTGCCTACACCACAAATCTGACTGTTTTGTTATTCTTTCGATGTGTTTATTCTCTGTATCTTCTGCACTATGTATTTGTTTATTATTATGTAAATTATTTTATTTTATGTTAAAAGTCCTGACACTAAATAATGTATTTGGTATATATATATATCCTCCTATTGACTATATGTCCACTAATCTGGGTAGTCAATTTATTTTATTGGCCCATTCCTGTTATTTTTCTATTCTTTACAATTGATGCCCATTTATTTGGTTATATAAACTATATAAGATCAAGTGTATACACATGTTTGAATTGAAAGAGCAGTGTAAGCCATTAAACATTTTTGTTGTCCTTTAGATCTCCTTCCATGAAGTATATGTATAACCAGTGACCAGATATAAAAGGAAAACTTCATTTGAAAGTAAAAATGAGTGTGGCTTTGGAATCATACATATATTTCATACTAATATTCATCTTGTAACAAAGATTTAAATTTATTTCTATCACCTATTCTGATATAAAACAAGTAAAACCCCCTTCATATTTTCTTTACTTCTAATTTAATTTCTAAGGAAAATTGCATTTAAATCTTGAGAGAGACTAGGGAACTTTTGCAGCACCCATTTGGGAATGAGATACAAACCACAACTTGCTCTATTCCCAACTTTTACAACTACCACAAAAATACTAACTTTCAATATTTCACACAATAACTAGGAATGCAAAGTTTAACCCACATATGAACAAGGCTTGCTCTCCACCCTACCATAATGGTGTCATGGAGCTTCATGGGCTCTAGCCATACCCCCAATCATGGTAATATCTTGGCTCCAAGAAGACGAATGGAGTCTCTTTTATATTTTTACAAAGGTATGAGAATAACATAGCACCATTTTTTCTGTGTATTTAGGTTCTCTACTATCTGTTTCAACTATGCCCCATACAGCATACCACTCTCTTACAACAAATAAAACAAATGGAAAAATGGAAGTAAGGGGGAACTTATCTCTTCTTTTTGAGTGAGGGAATTCAACTCTCTTATCCTTCTTTCCTCTCCAAGGAAATCCATCTTGATCACTATCTCTTCAAAGACTTCTTCTCTCCTCCCTCATTCTTTCCACCATCTTCACTAAAGTTCTCCAAAAGGAGAAGTGGGTAACACCCTACTCTTCCTTCCTCTCCAAGATATATAGGAGTTTCCACTTGCCACCTTTGAATGGGGAGGTTTGAAGTGTACCTCCCTTCATCAATGAGGGTATTTGCTCATTAAAGAGGGGAACATGCACTTGAACAACCCCTCCCTCTTTTCCTCAAAATTCGTCACTCCTCTTGATGAGGAATTTTTAGGAGTCAAATCATGCCCTTGGGGTCCTATTGCATGCCCACTTGACCCCTACCATTATGGTATAGACCCTAGGGGGTTAATTTTTGCATCTCAACCAAAGAAATTGACCAAAATCCCTCTTTAAAGACCCTCCTAAGGACCTATCCGATTTTCAACTTAGATAATGGTTTCTAAACCTTAACCCCAACTTACATCTCACATGACACACAAATAAATATCCTCACATGCTTTAAATACATTATCCATTTTAAAACAACCTTCACAACCTTAATCTTCCAATACATTAACTCTACTTGTTCTTAGGCCCCAAATTGGGTCAATTTTATATCCTCAACAAGAACTCTTTTGATTTGCTCTCGATGGTTTCCCCCTTCTCCTGCTAACATTGTTACCTTCCTGCACATTACCAATACAATCATAAGTAACAATTATATATCTCACTCAATTTGTTAGCTGAATATTCTAAATTTTAACTATAAAATATTCCATTTAAAATTCCAATTGGTATTCCAAAATATACAAATGCATTCCACCTTCATGGTAGTGATGATAAAACATAATTTCAAAATGTAATGCAAGAATATTTCCCAAAGATCACCTTATTTATCATCCACCATATATCTAATCATTAATTCAAGAAAATCATATAACAAATTAGTGTGGTATTGAGTACATGCAAGGTGAGGTCTTACACTTACCCAAGGTCATAATAAGCTTCCTATATAATTGATTAATGTCAATGTATTATAGCTCCTAAGTTGAATATTATTATTGTTTAGAGTAATTCTTTTTAAAGTAAAGAATCACTATTCAAGAATAGATAGAATTGACCATTGAATTATTGTAGTGTAATTAAGAAGATTGGATAATGTAGTTGCAAGTTGTATTTAAATACAGTTGTTTCTACTAGCATTTTCAAAATAATACTTTGAGAGCTTGTGGTTACATTAAGAAGGCCTTTTGATAGGAATGCATTATATTTAAAGAAGCTTTACTTAATTTCATGTATTGTTAATATATTAGTCTGTGGACTACTAGTCTAATTCCTATAGTAGGAAAGAAAATTTTCTATTACAAAAGTTAGAAAGCTAGACAAGTCATCAAGATGATAGACAATGTTTTCTTACTATTATTTTAATCCCTTCCTTCTTGTTTGGAGGATATATTTTATAAATGTTAATTATGTGTTAGGGGGAGGATTATTGTCCAAAAAGGAAGGAATATCTCTAAAAATATATAATTGCAAGATTGTCTACATCGATCCGGTTCTATCATCTATGGTTCTACATGAAATTTTGTTCCTCTTCATTTCCATTTGAATTTTCATCAGCATCTCAACACCCGGTGACATCTTAGGCTATTTATCCTTGAATACTAGCTTGAGTCAAGTTAATCTCTAACCACTATGCATCCTATTATAACTATAGTTTAAATCATTTTACATGATTCTTTTTTGGGCCCAGTTATGCATTCGCTACACCATCATTTTTAGTTTCCAACATATCATACCATATAAAATACTAGGAAATGTTGAAGAATAATTTTTTACACCCACCATGTACAATTTTGTGAAATTTTATAAAATCCTTATCAATGAATGGACTTTAGGGATATCTTGCAATTACTACAATCCATGATACTGTCGTTCCTTAAGGAATTTTGTCAAACTTTTCACATGCCTTGTATATGCATTCACATTTTTTTCCAAAGCTCCCATTCCAACAAAAGGTAGAGGGGATGTTGGAAGGGTTTGTGAAATTTAACCTTACCCCTACTGACTACATTTGCTGGAAAATGTTTTAAAGCCATTTCAACAAATCCATTTTGTGCATATCCTGCAATTATCACACTTCACAGATCGTAATTTGTTGAGAAATTTTATCAAATAGTTAACGTGCCTTGTCCATGCTACTATGTTTTGTATATGTATATACTAGGGAAATTTTAATTACATCATATGACCAAAAAGATCCTCTTTTGTTATGCTTTTATGTATGTCTCTTCATTATTACTGGATATCCGATATGGTGTAATTATTATATTTGTTGTCTCCTAATAGTGCACCCTTCCTCAGTAAATTCATTCTATTGGTGAAACATTGGAAAATCTCCCAAACTGTGGGCCTAGATAATGGAAGCTAACCTCCAAACTAAGCTAGCTCTTATGGTGTTCACCTAAAAACTAACTAAACTAATGCATTTTTTGGGAAAAGGGTTAGAAGGAAACATGAAAATGAACCTACTTTCTATGGTGATGCACCAAATAATTATTTTTAAACTTGTACAACTAATTTTACACATAGTTTTAATCAACAAAGCTTCTACATACACAACTCAGACGCCCATATTCTCTTGCATCAATGTTTCATAAGAAGGCTATGATACTCACAGTCCTAGAAGGAAGATATATTCTCTTCACAGTTCTTTGAATTTGTTTGTATCACTAACAAAACCTACAATCTACAACATACAGATTTCATTTTCCTAAAGGTGCTACTAATGAGACACAACAAGAAGGATGAGATAATTCATATCAAATTTCATCAATCATTCAAACATAAATAGTGAAACATAATTTGAGAAGGAAAAATTCACTTAACTTTATTGATCTAAAAAGGTGTAATACTGCTATACATGCCTACAAAAGAGTTACAATGTTGCCTGCTACTAAAAGAACTCCAAAATTAGTTACAATACCTTGTATAAGAAGAAAGAACTAACTTCAAAACTGATGTTTTAAGTTACTTTATGCTTTTCCAAGTAGCTCTACAAAGATAGGAACTTCAACCTCCCTTGGTCATGTACAATAGAAAAGACTAAATTTTAGCCCCTAAAACAACTCCAAAAAGGCCTATAAAAGAAGAAAAGGTCAAGCCTTGATATCTCCTACAATAAAGGCACCTAAAAATGGTCCTAGATGCTTTCCAAGACCTTCAAAATTGATTCAAAATGTAACGCCCCACCACGCAACCCTAAGGGAAGTTGCAATTTGCTACACAAACGAGCTAATTTTTTTTTTAAAAGAATAATTAATATGCAAGTTCACTAACCATTGCCAACCAATTCCCTAAGGTTATGAGACTGAGTTACTTAAACCCAAACAAGAAACATGAATTAACCATAACATTTAATTACTTAACAATTATGGTTCACATACATTCCATATATAATAATTTACATCCAGAATATGAGATACCACTTGATTCCAATAATATAATTTACAACATGATTACAACACTCATTACCTGAATGAGGTAAATCCAATAAGTATGATTACATATTACAAATTCCACCTCGATAACAAATGAGGGGTAATAAAATACAAGATAAGCTAAATGAATTAAACAAGGAAAGAAACTAGATCCCACAAGCTCTCCAACTAGAAATCTTGACCACACGAACAAGAAGACAACCCAACGGATTAAGGTGCATGTTCCACCCAACCGTGTGATACCCAAAGGCTCACCCCTCGTGCTAGGAGATAGTAACAAGGAATCCAACACAAGACCATCTACCACTAGACACAAGCTAAAACATAACTGAACTGAAAAGGATACAAGTACAACATCACTTAACACAAAGGTTACAATGCTTCCAGGGGACAAGGTTCAAGACATCATCTATACACCACACAATATCTGACTAACTGCTGATGTAGGTAGAGTTTCATACATAATTTTCCATGAGTTACCCTAGCTCAACCTTCCTAGGCTACCAGACCCCCATCTTGGGTTACCCTGGCTTGCCTCTACTGGCTATTGGACCCTCATGCAAAACTATGTGTCTCGTCTCATCTCAAGCCTTAACAAACGCAAGCTTCAAAGAGAGATATTTATTATCTTTATTTAGTGTGAAAGTTCCCTATTAATTTTGTTTTAGTTATCACTTGATTAAACCCTAGGTGAGTTACCCTAGTGCCCCTTTGTGTGCCGAACCCCCACAAAGAGCCACTCTCCTATTGACAACACACACAATACAAAACCACAATCCAATGGGTAACTAGATAGGATGACCTCTCCAATCCAAAGAGGTAACATAAATAAAATCCACTCCAAACACTTGGAGGAATACAAAATACAAAGTCCACTCCTTCCAAAGGAGGCACAAACTACAAAACCCTCTCCTAATCCCAAAGAGGCACAAATCCCCGTTCGTGGAAACTAGGTATAACAACATAATACAACTCTACACATTTCCTAAGGCAATTCGCAAATCGAACCACTACATGAAACATCCCAAACTAGAGGACTCCTCTGGAAGACTTACAAGACAATTAACCCCATTTTCCCAACATCAAAGAATGATTGAAACATGGTTTAGAAAACAATCTCGACAACTCAATAAGCTACTATTAGGGTTTCCTAAACCCAAACCAAACATTGGTTGAGTACATGAAATCAATTTAATTAGCTAGCATTATTCGTTCATACTCAAATAAATCAACACGCATTGGCAATAGTAAGGAATTTAGAATCTAACCATTTAATTTCATTTTCCTCTATTATAAATGATATTCAAAATAAAATTTTAAATAAAGCCATTTAATTATAAAATCAACTTTTAAAATAACAACATTTGATTATTTAAAATCTACTTTTAAATAATTCACAACTTTTGATTAAAATAACAATTTGGGCACCTATTAACTTAAAATAGCCATTTAAAAAAAACAATATATTTAAATACTTTAATGCTTTTAAATCAACCCATTAATTAACATATATAATAAAATATATATTTTAGATAATAACAAAAAAAAAATTATTTAAATTATTATATATTAAATACATTATATTTTATATAATATATAATATTTAAATATTATATATGTTATATAAAATATAATATAAAATAATATAAATTAAATTAAATTAAAAATTAGAATTTTAAATTTTAAAATTAAAAGAAACCAGGTGTTCAGGGGCCAGCGTCCCCTAAAAACTAGGTGTTTCCTAGGGGTGGAAGTCACAGGAGCAGGGACTTGGGGGGGACGTCCCCCTACCAGCCCACCACCAGCGCCACCATCCCACCACCAATGTCGCTGTCTCCAAGATGCCACTCAGACTCCGAGGATGCTGGGGTGTCCTCAAGATGTCTAGGGGACTCCTAGTTGTCTCCAAGATCTATAATTCTTATATTTATACATCTTTTTATAACTATTTTTTCAAGTACTATATGTATTTCAGCACCCTGCCACCCCCCCACCGCCGTCCCCCTGCCGTCCCCCCGCCGCCCCAAACTTAGACCCACTTGTCCCGTCCAGCAGCGTCCCACCATCCCACAGGTCCGTCCACAGAGCCCGTGGAACAGAGAAAACTAAAAAAAACCATGTTGGCTTGGCCACAGCCTTAACTAGGCACACATGCCCTAGCCACTACCAGCGATCTGTGTGCTAAGCACACAGTCTGCCCACCCTAAGGGGTGCGGCCTGTGTGCGGGGCACACAGTCTGCCTCCCTTTGGGGGCGCAGCCTATGTGCTATGCACACAGCCCACCTCCCCTAGGGGCTGCATAGTGGTGGGGCTGGCTCCCTTGCCTCCCCACCACCACACACACAAAAAAGAAATTTTTAATTTATTTAATAAAAGATTTAAAAAATTGTCCCCACAACCACAGACAGGGAAAAAAAAAACATATAAAGAAAGCACAGAAAAATACAATCAAATCCCTATGAGAGAAGGGGAAAATAAAATCCAAAAACTCCATTTAAGTCAAATTGTGCAAATGCACAACATATTTTGCAAAAATACAGTTGAGTTTAAATCACAGTTTGAAATGCCAATTCTTTTGGTTTCATTCTATTTTTTTTATTGTTTGATTCTAGTTTTGGTCTTCATTTCAAAATCTAACAACAGAATGCAAGTTTTGAAATCTTTTCACATGGTTTTTAATGAATTTAAACAACATTTCCAAGATTTCCAAATGGCATAATAAGAATTTAAACTCTTTTCAAAATGAAACAAAAAACAAAACAAAAACAAAGAGGAACCTGATTTTTCCTCCAAAGCTTGAAGATTCCAATGGTGTTTTCAACTCCTCCTTTGAATTCAGCTCAAGCAAGAGTCTCCAATTCCTTCTCCAATCCAAGCAAAAGCCACAACCAAGAATCTCCTCCCCAAATTGGAATTTTTTTTTGATTATATGAATTTACATTTGCTAAAATAGAGATTTTCCCCAAATTGGTCAAAACCCTAAAATATCCCCACCCACTAAATTTATTGCAAAATTTGGAGGATATTTCCAATTTTCAAATTTAAAACAAATTTTTTATTTTCTAATTCAAACTTCATGCACTTTTCAAAATTCACTAAAATAAAAGAATACAAACTTTGCAAAGAAATTACTTTATCAAAAGATTTCAAAAGTGAGATTCAAAACCCATTCTCCTTTTATTTATTTATTTTAATTTAATTCTAACTATCCAACATGATTTCTACTTTGTTCATAATATGCAATAATGCCAAAACAACTATCCCATTTAATAGATCACCGTTAATCTAATTAATCAATAAACTCAATCTAATTTTATTAATTAAATCAAATCATTCAATAAAATAAATAACGTTTCAATATTGCAATTAAATACATTTACACATTAATTTAACTACGCAAGCCAATTGATAACCTCTATAAATTGCAATTAAATAAATACTCAAGGTGAAATGAACCAAAATTAAAACAACCTTACTCGACAACAACTTGACAACACACTATGACTAGGGTGACGAATTGGCACGAAAAACCTAGCTACTATCTCCCAATTGATTTCCATTGGTCAATATACACGCTCAAGCCTGTGAACTAGGCGGAGTCGATGTCATGTACCTATCAACCTGCAACAAAGAGTACATCGAACATGCATATATATATAATATGATCAAACACACGGTGAAGAGGAAATATCAGAATCATAGGGCACTCGCAAGCGAGTGATACAATCCTGTCCCCTTCACCAATACAATATCACTTACTGACGCATCTAACATCAATGATATGATCAACTGCATAAAACATCATTAAGTCAAATATCTTCTAAGTTAATCCAAAACATGCCTTAAAGATAACATCAAAGTAAAATAACATCACATTAAAATATAACATTAACATCGTTTAACAAATAACAGTCAAAAGTAACCAAGTTCCAAAGTCAAAGCATAGTCAAACACAATCATAACAAGGAAGAACACTGTCGATCCAAAGATCCAAGATGGAGGGGTGTTACACAAAACCACTCCTATATTCTCTCCACTTGTTTTTCAACTTCTCCAACCTCCCCTATATACTTGGCATAAACCATAAACCCTCAACTAACCCTTTTGACCATAACTTGAAAGGAAATGCATCTTTATCTTGCATTATATATATCATTAAATAGAGTGATTTTAGTTATATTACTTAAGTAAATGTTTTACATCTCAATTTTTTTGAACATATGCAAAAATAAAGGCATGGCTCGGTCTATGTCTTAGGAGATAGTACAAAATTCATAAGTTCTATTAATTTATGTTAAAAATGTTAAAAACAAAGGAAAATTGGCTTTCAGAAGTTGGCCAACTTAGAGCTTTCTAGAAACCCTAAAGAAAAAAGTTGTAGCCAAATACTTTTCCTTCACTCATTTCACACTTGGAATTTTGGAAATTTTACTTTGCTAAGGATTTCATGGCACCACCAAGGTTACTTGCATATAGAGGTTGCATCTAGAGGTTTCAATACAAAATACATGCAAATTCCATGTGGGTAAGCCTATGTCTTCATAAACATTTCCTTTTCCCATCACTTTCTATGAATAAATTATTGTTTCCAGCTCATTCATACATAAAATAATGAAGATGTTCTAATTTTTTATGTTTACTTTTCATTTTGCTTGGTCTTGAGCCTCCCTCTAAGTAGAAAAAGATAAAATTCTTTTGATTCTTCTATGTATTTTCATGCTTAATGCTTTGAATCCATGTGCAAGAAATGGTGAGGAAGTCTTGCAGGTTTATATCCATTTTGTAGGTCGTGGTTTCAAAATTTTGTACCTTTGTTTTCTCAATGTCAGTGCTACAAGTACTTCGAGGGTTTTTGCCTTATTATGGCCAAGGGCTTTGCAAATAAATTGAGGGCTTTTCATTTTGAGGTTACTACCTTAGTAGACTATCTTTCCATATGAATGTATAGTCTCTTATATGCTTCTCTTTGTCATATAGGCATTGTCTTCTCTTATATTCATGACACTTTACCATTTATAGCATTTTCCTCTCTTCATTGTCATCTATTAAATGACTATCCTTATGCATAGAATCATTGTATCCTTATTCATTGTGGTTCCATTGAGCAAGTATTTGTCATTTATGATAGTGATTTTAGTCAAATCATTGTCATGAGTGATGAGTGCTTGTTTTGAATATTGACAAGTATGATGAGTTTATGCTCCTATCCCTCTTAAAAATTGAGAGGGCGACATGTTGGGCTCAACCCTTGTGGGAGCCCATTTTACTCCAAATGTTGTGATGTTAATGCAAAATAACCCAACAATGAAAAATGTGCCTATACCTACACAATGAACAAACATATTAGATAAAACAATGACGCTCAAAATTTGATGGGGATTGATGATGATCTTCTACTTTTCCTTGAAGTTGGTGATAACTACAAAACTAATTTCAATTCCTTGTGAGAGTAAATTATATGTTTGTTGATGTTGTAGATGAAGATAATATGTATCCTAAGCTCTAACACCAACTTTTTAATCCCTTGTAGGTAACTTTCAGAGCATCAGAGCAACTTCGGGAACAACCAATTGAGAGGAGATAAAGATGCAATAGTTCAACCTTGGGGTTCATTATTTAGGCAATGACGAACACCTATTCCTTTCATATGCTTTTCCTTTCTTCAAATGTATATTTTACATCTTGTATTGCATTGAATCAGTCATTCCCACGACTTGTGTGGGACACCATACTTTTTTAATTATGAATAAAAGACAACATTTCATACAAAACTTGTGCAATATTTTCTCTTCTAAACACTTGCATAATAAAACTTAAAGTTCATTTGATAGCATCTTTTGTGTAATGATGAAAACTTTATCAAAAATTCTATGTGTACCTTTTATCTTTAGTTGCAAATGTTGTTCCAACTCTACCTGATTGAACTAAAAGAAAAATTAGGTAACAATAGCACAAGACTATTTTCAGATTGTTTCATTCAACATCACCAGTAATCTCTATGAGAACATTGTTCCTTCCTTTTTTAAAATAGTAGTTAATTTCATGAAAACTGTTTAAAATGATGGAAAAGTTTCACATCTCTTCAATGTTGGAGATAAATTTAGTTGCAATGTGGCTATCAAAACATAATCGAAGGTTATTAACAACTCTAATAGTTGTTCCTAGTGGTACCTTTAACGAAGCAAATGCAATTTCCAACTTATCACTATGGTGGCAGATAAATAATCCTTTTTTCTTCTTCTTGCACAACATTAAGTAAATGTCTTAAATTTGGAAAATACCCTACACTTCCTTCATCTACCAAAACAATATTTCACCTTTGCATAGATCTTCTGTTTTTATGAATGTGATATGTCTCATACTTAGAAAGCATGTACCATTTTATGGCCTTCAGTCCTTATTTATTTTCAATACAAAATCTCTCCATCTTAAATTTATTTAATGAATCAAGGCATAAGTTTATATATATAAGTATATGCTAGAATTTTTTTATAAGTTATTTAATTCATTTATTGTTGTTAACTTTTATTTATATTTTTTATATTTATAAATTAAATATTAACTCTAGTTAGGGGAGTGGATAAATAGGAATTAGAAAATTCAAGGATGGATCTCAATAATATTGATTTTTAATGTTGTTGTTTTAATCTAGCATTAGAAGAAGGGCCATAACATTTGATCTAATTCCATGTTTTATTCCATGATTTTCCCCTTATGAATTTAAAACCTCATACTAACCTTGACATTGCCTCCTTTCAAAACTTGAGGAAATGGTTTGCGAAGAAGATAAAATCATGGGGCAGGGTTCTATAATGTATTGTTGATGTATACATATCCATCAACTATGAATAAACGAGATAATAGTTGAACCTAATATATTAAAAAAAAAATTGTTAGCACAATTGAGTTAAATATATTTATTTCTAAACATAAGGGTGCCTAATCTTAAACTATGGTAATCTTTGGCAACATCCTAGTCATTTAAGGTACCAATCAGAGTTGTATAATGTTAATATAAGGGTTATAAGCTGGTTTTTGGAACCCTCACTACTTAATTTATCATGTGTAAATTGGATCTTTGATGTGAGCATAACATATTTCTTACCTTCAAAATTTCCTATTCCTATGCATATCCTAGTTTATCTTCTTCTTTTTTAATTTTATTCTCAAGGTTTACATTGTGTCTATATAAACTCAAATTAAGTATGAAAATTTGTTTTGATACAATAGGGATGGGGTTTCATATTTTACCATAGTTATTGATAATCAATAATTTAATAATCAAATGCCTATTTGTAGAAATTGTACCTAATGACATAGTTTTATTATATTATATTTTTGTATTTGTAAAAGTATAGAGTTTATTAAAGCAAATGGTATTGGAAATTATTCTTTTTTTTTAAGGAGAAGAAAAGGATAGATTAATGATGGAATATTTGAGTGTGGGTTTAAATTGTTAAATATTTAGCTTTGGACTATATTGATGATATTGTCTTAGTTTATATAGGAAGAATTATTTAAAAAGAGAATTATCTTGTGTAGAGGTTTAACTATGCCATGTATTTAGGAGAATTCATGTATGTAAATTTTCCTTCTAATACTGTTAGAGTCAAGATTTCAAATTTTTTTCAGTCTCATCTATGTAGAAATCTATGTAGAAATGATAGGTCTTATGTTGGCTTTAGAAAATTTAAATAATATAAGTATTTACTTATTTTTTTATCATACTAGGTCAAATTAGGGTTGTCTTGATAATATTGTTCTCCCCTGACACCAATTAATTGTAATGTTATAGCCAATTTTAAATAACCCTATATTGGTACTTGGTAATAATTATTATCTCAAACTTATGTTATATCTTGTTGAAGTGTGGATTGGTGTGAGTGATTTATAATTGTAATTGAAATCAAAAAACCTTTTGAACCTTATGGTTATTCTCCATTATGGGTCAACCAAATAAGAGTTGGTTCAAACTCAAAAGTTGACCTACAGTTCCTCTATGAAATATATATGTAGGAAAGGCCATTAGAGATGAACCCCTAGGGAATTAGGTTTGGCCCCTACAGTTTGCTCTATTTTCATTACTTTGAGTTAATATTGATATATTGTATTAGCATAGCTTGTGACTTGATTATGTCTTCTGATCATGAATGTGTTTTTAGGACAAATTAAGTCTATCTCAATCATTTTAATTCCATGTCTCCACTTGAAACCCTAGTAGGATTTCCTAAGCAATTTAGTTAATTAACTGAATATTATAATCTATATTTGGTCAAATTTTGTAATGATTTTCAAAAATTATGTGCTTTGAAAAAAACAATTGTGAGTTAGTCATGTGTTGTAATTAGAATTTGAAATTTGTGTTTTTTCCTTAATTATATTTTGGTTTAAATTTTGGTCATTATAAATATTCACTAAATTCTTGGAGAAAAAATCACCACCAATATCCATTCTTATAACATTTACTATTTTATCTTTTATCTCGTAAAAAATATATTAAAGTATTTAAAATGTAGGAAATATAATTTATTTATCCTTTAAAATTAAACACATTTATATCTAGGGTATGTGCAGGATCATCATGGAAAAAGCAGGCCCTTAAGTGGCGAAAAATTTAGAAAAATCAGAGTTAGGCAACTTGAACTAAAAAATTGAATAAGCTATCTATATTTTTTAAAATATGTAAGGAATAGAATCTATAGCAAATTGAATGTAGTTTCCTAAACTACTAGGGTTTTTAAATCTATTTGGTGAAGAATTTGAGAATTTCAATCATTAGCACTTAAATTTCGAGGGAAAAAATAAGAAGTGGAGTGTTTGTCGACCACCCTAACTTAACAATGAAATGATAATATTTTTTTTCATAATATTTAAGATATAAGTAGAGGGACTCATTTTCTTGATGTGACATTTTTTTGTCATTTTTTTCAAAGTAAATAATTAATTATTGTTTTTAATCCTATAGTATCGAGAAGCATAGAATGTGATCGTGTTTGATTCAAAATCTAATTTTGTTTAGAAAGCTATAGATGTTTTCAATCGGCCTTAATCGGGGACTTTAGTCATAATTCAAATGGGAAATGAATAATAATTATTTATTATATTCAATGTAAAGGAATAAATTTATATTGGTGGAAGAGTTGAGATCATTTAAAAACCTTTAGTTTCATCAATTTTGGGTAAAAAAAGGTTATTGACCACATACCACACAAGCGCGTCATGTCTAAGCACTTTGGCCGTCACATGATCCTGCACAAACCCTCTAGAATAGTTATCAATAAAGGAGAAACATTTTACCAAATAAATCACTATGAGTAACCTCTACAAATTATTATCTCTAATACTTGTAGATTTAAAATAAGCTCAATGTTAATTTATCTACAAACAACATTCACATAATTAAAATTAGTGAATGTAAGACCCCGTCCCTTGTGGCCTTGTTGATCCTATTAGTTTTTGATGATTTATATGTTATATTCTATGTTCTTTCATGTTGGATAGTACACATGAGTGATGGTTGTTGCTACACCATGAAGTTGTTCATATTCTTGACTAATCCTATCTAATAGTTATTGTGAATACTTGTGATAGTCAGATGAGTTCTATTCTTTGTCTACATAATTATGCAATGATCAATATGCTCAGTTATTGGTAATATTGTAGACACTGAAATCTATTTTTAGGTTTTATCACTCATGTCAGTACAAACACTTATCTTAATGCATGTCAAATCCTTTAATCTGAATTGTATTTCTATCTTTCGATCTCGGCCTCTCATTCAAATGATCAATTTTCTATAAATTGACCTGACCATCATCATTTCAACTCCTCCTGAAATTGTATGACTTTTGGAGCACTTGTTTAATCTTCGATATTTTTCTATAATCACATACATCAAGGCTATACTTGCACACTTATTGAAAATCTAAGGGAAAGAATACCACCACAGTGAAATGGAGAAGGAAAATAGAGGTTATCCATGGAGTTACATCGATCTTTGGTGAGATTATTTTATGTTTTAGCTATTTCCTTTGTTCTTTGTTGTTTGACATTAGATTGTATTACAATTTATAGGCTTTAAGTTTTCATTTAATCTTTCCTATTTTCATGATGTTACATTGGTGAACCTGACATGAAGGAACGTTCTTTGCAAATCCATAGATGTTTTATTTGATTTTTGCAGGTATCATTACAGCCTGACACATCTGATAGATGAAATGATGCAATTGATATTTTGAACCACATTTAACAAAGAAAATGATGCATTTGACGAAGAAAATGACTCATTTGATGAAGAAAATGATGCAAATGTCAAATTTAAATGCATCCATGGATTATTGAACCACAACTAACTGGTGAAAATCTATGACACATTTTTCGCTCTGAACGACATATCTGACTGGTGAAATTTTTGGGTTCAATTTCTAATTTTTATTCTTTCATTATGTTTTTATTTTAGCTAATTTTTTGGTTTGTCACATGTGTTTTAGGGAGTTCACATAGTGTTTGTAGGATGTATCATAGATGATAATTTTTTGAAACCATTTCTGCAGGATGACCGACGAAGATCAATCTAAAAACTACTAATGAATTTTTCTACAGAACATGTGTCGAAGACTTCATTTTTGAAACAGATTGTTTAGTAGATTAGAAAATTGTGATTTGGGTTTAAAATTTACTATTGCCTACTATGTTTGGTGTGAAATCATGCTCTATCATTACCCACACGATTCGATATATAGAAGTATCATCTCCCCTTGCGCATTCATGCGATTGTGGGTGCAAGAGAACCTATTACTGACTCTAGAAATTGGGCCTATATTGGTGGGAAAAAGTACTCACCCCAAGATGACTCAGACCGGTAACACACTGAACTCGAGTGACTTCCAACTGGTATATAAAAGTGGGTTCTTGAGGAAAACTCAAGAATCACAAGTATTGTTTCGACGAGAAGGTAAATAATGGTCTATCACCACATGGATGATACCCCACGAATGGAATGCCTAAATTAAACACCCTTGTTTTTAATAAGACAAAAACCCTCTATTTACTAGTGCAATACGTCGGACTTGTGAAGTCATCTCACATTTTTATGGTTCGTTACAAAGATGAGAAGTATGCCATGGGAGTTTCATGGGTATTGTAGCTTGGCTACCCCGAATGAAGTGTTGAGTCATGGAGGGGAGCCATTGGGTTCAAGCTACTGGTCATCTTCCTTAAATAAGTGTAGCTGGGGTAAAACCTAAGTGAGAGCTTAGTAAATATTTTCCTTCACAGCCTTTGTATTGTACTTGTTTTTTGGAAATACACATGTTCATGATCATCAAACAAAAAATACATTGTCTTTTGATTATCTTTTTTTGTCAAAAATTGATCACGAAATAGAGTCAGTTTACACTCCAATTCACTAGAAAACTACAATAGTTCATCAGAAAAAAGTAATTGTCAAACAGAGTCACAACTGTTCACCAAAAAAATGCATCTGGTTAGTAGAGTCGTATCTATTATAGAGTTTGTCACATTTGTCAGAAACTCAATCCAATTTGTGAAAAGAAAACTAGATGCAGAATTTTTTTTTTCCTAACGTCAATACCTCAAGAAAGAATGCAGAAGTACCTTTAATTTTTCAATTACAGTCAAATTGATATGCACTATGAGATAGATTTTAGAAAATAGAGTATTTAGACAAACACACATGAGCACCAGATATACGTGGGAAAACCCTTACAAGAGAAAAACCAACCACACCAAGAGAAATCACTTTGTATTACAGTAATCAAAGTTACATACAATTCTAGACTTATCTTTCTAGTGTCATTCAATAGTAGCATTCATCATGTACATTCTTTGAATAGAAAACTTTCAGGTTACAACCTTTACAGATTTTAAATCCTTCACTGATACAATTTGAATTCTTTACACTTCACAGTTGATAGAACTACAATACAACATCAAAACATCTACAATTTCCAACTATATCCATGGCATTCAATGACTGTTGAGCTCCCTCAAAGAACCGTCGCAACGAACAGACTCCCAACGGTTTCAATTCAGCTCTTCTGATTCGTCCACGTGATGCCACATCAGAAGTCATACACGGTCAACAAAATTCATATTGAATTGGCATCTCAGTGAGACACTAACAGTGTCTTGCTGATGCCACATTGAACTTGTACCGATGTCACCAAGAGTCTCTGTAGTCACTTTGACTTATCGCTTTCACCAAAAGGTCATAACGAAACACTAAAGTTACACCGAAGTCCCCAAGCCTATCAAGCACCATGTAGAAGTTGGCAATACTTACTCCTATTACCAAGAGTTCATACCGATCTTCATATGCTACTTTGAAGTGTTCACCTGTTGCCAAAACATTTTTCCATCACTAAGAGAACTTACCGATTTATCTATGTTTCACCGATGACCAACTGTTCGCCAAGAGTTACCCCGATAGCCATCGGCTATCGGCAAGACAATAGCTTATCGCTCAGACTTCATAACGAAGTCTAAAAGTTATATCGATAACTCCCAAGTAGTCCCTATCGGCAAAGCTTTCTTCTATCGCTAATACCTTTCTCCGAGTTCATTAAGATATACTAAAGATTCCAACTTAAGTCTTAGTCGCTAAGACATATCCACTTTGGTAGGACATCTTACCGAAGTCACTTCCTTCGGCTAAGTCTCTCTCTGATAAAACACAGTCGGCATAACATTTTATTTCACGGTGACTTCTCACTGAGCCATAATAAGTTACCCCAAGGACATCAATTCATACACTGTCGGCAAGAGAATATCACTTTGCTAAGACATCTTAGCCAGAATCATAAGCTTCACTGAAGATCACAGTGGCTAAGAGTTACGCCGATAAACAAATGAATGGCCTGACCCAAAGCTCTCCCGGCGCTTTGAGGTCTAATGAGCCACACCTTGCTACAGCGATAGACTCCACGATTAGAAACTAGCACGTGAGACTTCTTAGGGTCCGCACATCAACTGTTGAATTGGATGAAACAAACTGCTAGTCGGCCAGACAATCAGTATGTCACACCGACATTGCTCTAAAGGAGGTTTCAGTCTATAATGTTTGAGGCACTTTTTCCAACAATCTCCAACTTGATGAAGATCATTCAGACACCTCCAGAGCATGCAAAAAATTACTTTACTGAAAATCATGGGTACTAAGGCCCATTGAACTTGCACACCACCTGAACTTGTTTGTGCTCACTGGCTTCATCGATGCATCTGCAACATTCCAGTGTTAAGAGTTTTCCAAGTGACCTTTCCATCTCAACGGTATCTGGTACAAAGGGGTAGTGCGTACATCAATATTTTCATCCTGGCATGGAAAGTTGGATTCTTTGCCAGACAAATAGCACTCTGACTGTCACATAAGATTGTTATTTCTCCTGTATCAAAACCAATGTTAGAACACAAACGTTTCAACCATCCAACTTCTTTACAAGCATGGGTAGCTACCATGTATTCAGCCTGCAGCAGTGGACCGGCGGCTACATCATACGGCTTAGTAAGCTCACAACCACCATTCAACATGAAAATGCTTATCCCTTTGGTGTAGGATCTTACGCTGTCAATATCCCTACCTAATGGGGATCTACATAACCATGAATGTTGAGAGTCCTCTATGATTCAACTGAATTACCATGGTAACACAATGCAAAATCTGAAGTTCCCTTTAAATACCTAAACACCCTCTTCACAGCATCCCAATGTATTCTTCCTGGATTAGCCATAAATCGACTAAGGTACTCCCCTTTGCTTAGGGAAATGTTTGGCCTTGTACAGACCATTACATACATACGACTGCCAACCACACTAGCATAGGGTACACTGGTCATGTCCTCCATCTCAGTAGGAGATTTTGGATAGTCCTCAATAGATAGTTTCATTCCCTGCATGACTGGAACAACTAACTATTTGCAATCATTCATACAAAATCTCTCTAGAATAGTCTTTATATGCTTACTCTGACTGAGCCAAAGCTTTCTATTCTTCATGTCCCTAGTTATCTCCATCCCTAGAATATGCCTTGCTGCACCAAGATCCTTCATTTTGAACTTAGAAAACAACTGAGACTTAAGATCAGAAATCATTAGCTTGTTATTTCCTATGAACAGCATATCATCAACATAAAGAGCAATAACAAGCACTTGATCACTTTCAGCTTTATAGTATACATAGTGATCAGATTTTGATCTCACAAAGCCTAAAGATAATACATAGGTATCAAATTTTTGGTACCACATTCTAGGTGACTGCTTTAACCCATACAGAGACTTCTTTAATTTGCATACCAGTTTTTCTTTACCTTTCTCCTTAAAGCTTAGAATTTGGGACGTATAAGATTTCTTCTTCAAGATCACCATGAAGAAATGCTATCTTTCACATCCATCTGTTCCAACCTCTAAGTCCTTAAAGCTGCTGCAAGTGACAATAGAAATCACAATGAGCGGTCGAGCACTTTCTGAGGGAGAAAGATTTCCCCATAGTCAATTCCCTCTCCCACCGCAAATAACCCTTTGCAACCAGTCTTGCCTTGTATTTTTCTACACTACCATCCAGACCAATATTTTTCTTAAATACCTATTTGCAGCCCACAGGTTTTCTGCCTTTAGGCAAGGGCACCAGACTCTAGGTTTCATTTTTATATAATGATGCCATTTCTTCCTCCATGGCTTCTAACCAAGAATCTGAATCAGACATTTTAATTGCCTCCTTTACAGTCCTAGGCTCATCAGTGCTAGAAAACAAGGCATAGGCACAAGTAGAATCAATTAATGAGAACCCATACCTATCACAGTTTGTTTCCGCCTCAAATTCGGCCTCCTCCTTTGTTTGAGGCTGAGGTTCATCTTCTTGAGCTTTTAAGGACTGCTTGAGCTCTCCTGGGTTTGAATTATGTTTGGATCTTCAATTCCTCTTTCTCGGTCTAGGAGGAATTCTTTGCTACATCCTTACTATTTTTCCTAACTTTGTCATTTGCTGAGATCCAAGGTGGAAGGTTTCAGCTCATGAAGATTACACTTCCTCTTGTGCTCTAGCCTTCTTTGGCAATAGGATTCCAAAGCTTGTATCCTTTAATGTGTTAGCACTATAGCCAATAAATATACACTTAACAGCCTTGTTGTCCAACTTAGATCTTTTTATATCCGACACATGTGCATATGCTTCACAGCCAAAGACTCTAATATGTCTGAGAGGGATTTTTACCATACCACACTTCCATAGGTGTCTTGTCAATAAGAGCAGAGTTTGGAGACCAATTAACTAAGTAACATGCAGTAGCAGTAGCTTCAGCCCAGAACTTTTCTTCCAAACCAGCACTACTAAGCATACTTCGTGCTCTCTCCATCAATCCCTGTGAACCTTTCTGCAACTCCGATGCGATTTGTGGGTGTAAGGTGTAGTCTTATTAATCTTTTGATTCCATGGTCTTTTCTGATTCTTTCAAATTCATCATAATAGAATTCACCACCATTATCCCGGTCCTTAAACATTTTATTGTTTTTACGGTTTGATTTTCAACAAGTTTTAAAACTCAACCAAATCGGTGAACACTTGATTTACTTTTCAAAATATATAAATGCTCTTCTTGAATAATCATCAATGGAAGCGACCGCATAATTTATCTTGACTTAGACAAAGAAGGAACATCTACTGGACCAAGCACATCCAAATGAATATAGTCTAACAAACCAGAAGTTTTATGAGGACTATCATAAAATGAAACACGATGCTGCTTTCCATATATGCAGTGTTCACAGAATTCAAATTCCAGATTACAATCTTCAAGCCCCCCAACCAAGTTTTTGTTCTTCAAGGTTTTTAAACCTTTTTCTCCTATGTGGCCTAACCTATGATGCCAAAGCATAGTCTTTTCTGCAGGAAGTTTTACTTCTGTAGAGTTTACATAATTAGGGACAATTCCCTCTTTACCTCTATGAGTAGCTTTCAGTGACTTTGATGAGACACTGTTACAATGAATAGCTTGTGTATCTAGCTTGTACAGAGTACCAATTATAGAACCTCTAGCTAGCACCATTGAACCTCTAGTCATCTTACTGACCCACTTCCCAAAGGAACAACTTGTACTCGATATCATTTGGCTTACTAACATAAAGTAGAGATTTTGAGCCGGGGGACCCTGGTATATGCATAACATCATTGATCCCCTTTATTTTGCCATCAGGGAATTGGATTATGACTCTTCCACGGCCAATAATTTCCAAGGTTGAATCACTCGCCAAGTACACCTTTCCACCATCGTATTCTTCATACTTTGTAAACCATTCTCTGTGAGATGTCATGTGGAACGATGCTCCAAAATTGATCAACCAGACATCATTTGACGCCTGAGTAGCCAAGGCTGCAATGAAGGCATCACCATCACTATGAGAAGAACCATTATCGGAAGATCCTTTCTTCTTCTTTTTCTCCTCTTTACAATCCTTTTCGGACATGGCCAAGGGTTGCCCACGGTTCCAACTTACTTCACCTTGGAATTCTTGCCGGGGAGACTTTGATCTCCCCTCGGTTTGATTTGGACTCTTGTCCTTCTTCTTGCTCTCCTTTGACCTTCCCTCGACAGCAAGAGCCTCATTAAGCCATCTCGGAGAAGATTTTCTTCTCATTTCTTCTAACAACAAAGAATAACAATATCTTCCATTTTGAAACTAGATGTTGTACTCCCAATAGCCATCACTAGATGATCCCATGAATCTGGCAAAGAACATAAAAGAAGCATACAACGATCTTCTTCTTCAATCTTTACACCAACAGATGTTAATTGTGTGAGCAACATGTTGAATGCATTCAAATGATCAGCTACAGATCCTCCTTCCTGCATTCTCAAAGATTAAAGCTTCTTTCTCAGGAATAGCTTATTCACCAAATATTTCCCCTGATAAATAGATGCTAGTCTCTTCCACAAGAGAGAAGCAGACTTCTCTTCATGCACATTGAGAAGAACTGAGTCTGCCAAACAAAGCCTTATCAGCCCCTTCGCTTTCCTATCTGCAAGGTCCCATTCTTCTTGCTTCATGCCTATAGGTTTAGTTCCAGACACAGCAAGCCAAAGGTCTCGATCTACTAAGAGATCCTCCATCTTGAGTTTCCACAATTCAAAGTTACTGCCATTGAATTTATCTATTTCATTCTTCCCAGATGAACTAGACATCTTAATCTGTAAATAGAAATAACAATCTCTACAAAACTCCCACTAAATAGTATTGACACAAAAAACCCAATGTACCCCCAAGGATAACACAACTGGCTAGGCTCTGATACCACTTGAAAGGAAAACTAGATGTAGAAAACAATTTTCCTAACGTCAATACCTCAAGAAAGAATGTAGAAGTACCTTTAATTTTTCAATTACAGTCAAATTGATATGCACTATGAGACAAATTTTAGAAAATAGAGTATTTAGACAAACACACATGAACACCAGATATATGTGGGAAAACCCTTACAGGAGAAAAACCCACCACACCAAGAGAAATCACTTTGTATTACAGTAATCAAAGTTACATACAATTCTAGACTTATCTTTCTAGTGTTATTAAATAGTAGCATTCATCATGTACATTCTTCGAACATAAAACTTTCAGGTTACAACCTTTACAGATTTTAAATCCTTCACTGATACAGTTTGAATTTTTCACACTTCACAGTTGATAGAACTACAATCCAACATCAAAACATCTGCAATTTCCAACTATATCCATGGCGTTCACTAATTGTCAAGCTCCCTCACAGAACCGTTGCAACGAACAGACTCCCAACGGTTTCAATTTGGCTCTTTTGATTCTTCCACATGATGCCACATTAGAAGTCATACACGGTCAATAGAATTCATATTGAATTGGCATCTCAATGAGACACTAACAGTGTCTCGTTGATGCCACATTGAACTCGTACCGATGTCACCAAGAGTCTTTGTAGTCGCTTTGACTTATTGCTTTTGCCAGAAGGTCATAACAAAACACTAAAGTTACACTGAAGTCCCCAAGCCTACCGAGCACCAAGTAGAAGTTGGCAAGACTTACTCCTATCGCCAAGAGTTCATACCGATCTTCATATGCTACTCTGAAGTGTTCACCTATCGCCAAAATATTTGTCCATCGCTAAGAGAACTTACCAATTTATCTATGTTTGACTGATGACCAACTATTCGCCAAGAGTTACCCTGATAGCCATCGGCTATCAGAAAGACAATAGATTATCACTCAGACTTCATAATGAAGTCTAAGAGTTATATCGATAACTCCCAAGTAGTCCCTGTCAGCAAAGCTTTCTTCTATCGCTAATAACTTTCTCTGAGTTCATTAAGATATACCGAAGATTCCAACTTAATTCTTAGTCGCTAAGACATCTCCACTTCGGTAGGACATCTTACCGAAGTCACTTCCTTTAGGTAAGTCTCTCTCTGATAAAACACAGTCGGCATAACATTTGATTTCACAGTGACTTCTCACCGAGCCATATTAAGTTACCCTAAGGACATCAATTCATACACTGTCAGCAAGAGAATATCACTTCGCTGAGACATCTTATAGAGAATCATAAGCTTCACCGAAGATCACAGTCCCTAAGAGTTACGCTGATAAACAAATGAATGGCCTTTTAGCCAAAGCTCTCCCGAGCACTATGAGGTCACAACAAACACACCTTGCTAAAGTGATAGACTCCACAGTAAAACCTTTCGACAAGACTTCTTCAGGGTCACAACAACCTGTTCAGAATTGGATGAAACAAACTGCTAGTCAGCTAGACAATCAGAATGTCACACCGACATTGCTCTAAAGGAGGTTTTAGTCTGTAATGTTTGAGGCATTTTTTCCAACAATTTCCATGTCCCAGAATCTGAGTTGCATCTATTTAAACTTGAGTTGCATCTATTATCATAGCTCGCATCTATTTAGTATAAAATTGCATTAGATATCTTAGTCACATCTATCATTAACCCTATTACTAGAAACCCACAATTTTCATATTCTATGATGCATCTAAATAGGTGAGCCACATCTATAGTCTAGAATGATGCATGTTCCTCTATCATAGAACTGATCTACTCTTACCAGTACATAGCCAGAGTCTTGAAAACCACATCTGATCAGTAAAGAGTTGCAATTGTTACCCTGAGTCATATCTACTGAAACCAAAACCGCATGTCTCTGATACCTAAAACTGCATTTATCAGAAAACCTCAACTGAGAAAGAAAATCGCAACTGTTAAGTTTTGCAATGCATCTGCCTGAGTATCAAAAAACCAGAATTTACTGTTACAAATTGAGAACAAACAATCAAACTAGTATCTGACTTATCCTTTTACACTAATTCTTGGATATAAACTAGAAAGTTTGCTCAAAACTTCCATGATTACATCCTTTAGGAATCATTCAGTCATATCAATAGGTACCATAGTCATACATCCTACTTTCATCTTAGGGGTCTTTATTTCCTTTAGAGAGATCATCTTTTGTAGATTTTAGGATAGGAAGCTTTCATGCTTCGGATAAACCCTTGATTCAACAAACGTTGTCATTGAACCTAGTCATCATATCTTTTGTCTTACATGTGAATCCTTCTAGCTCATCAGTCAAGTTTGGGATTTCACCTTATCTTTTAGTCCTAGTCCTACGAGGGTTCCTTGTTAAAACTAAATTGAAACCTGGGTTACAATTTAGCTAATAGATAACCTCTTTTAGAATCTTCCAAATTGGTCACTTAGACTTTTGCATCATAGAATAGAATCATTTTAGAGATACCTTATTTACAAGAAAATACCTAAAAAAAATAGTTGCATTCATTCCTTATTTGCACCTAGAAAACCCCAAAAACATAGCTTAGGTTATATACCTTAGACATAAGTCACTCTCTTTGCATTTTCATACCTTAAACCTCATATCACATACCTTAGTCATACTCCATCTT